>JBBGZY010001901.1:520000-551308 GCA_037952925.1 Lithobates clamitans
GCTAGTATGCGATGCATACTAGCACATTATGCTATTGTCTTGCAGGTGTTTTTTTTTTCTTCCGTGGTTTACTAACGATTTAATTTGCACTGGAAATGTTAAAATCTAATCTAATCTGAAGTTGATGATGTGTTAAAACAGATGAGATGATATATTTTTTGGCAAATTGACCAATTAACATTTTGGTAAATAGCCTGCCCTTTGATAGTACACCCCCCTCTTTTATTACACAATCCCATGATTGTTTTAGTTTCCCCATGACAGTAGTGTTCTGATCTGAACACCCTTCACAATGGTATCTTCTCCCCCACCTTCATAGCACCTGTGTCCTCTGCCCTCCCCCTTTGCATCCTAACCCCCCTGCAACTCGACCCTCCTTCACATCACAGCCTCAGCACCTCTGGCCCCCTTCACATTACACAGCCCCCTGCATATATGGCCCCCATCACATTACACAGCCTCTGCACCTTTGACACTTTCACATCCCCCCTGCAGCGCTGCCCCATCCTACCTTATTTGGGCACACAGAGCCGGAGACACAGCAGCACTGAATAATGGGTGGGAGCAGGAGGTGCTGCTGAAGTTAACCAGCAGTTGATTGGTTGCTAGGGCCGCATAGCAACCAATCACCTGCTGTTTAACTTGTGAAGTTATTTTCAGCATTTCTGCGATAGTGACAGCGGCAGAGGGAGGCAGACAGAACCGTCACCTAAATGGCTGGATTGTGGCGTTCCAGGTGGCACAGTGACTTGGTCCACATCTGGCCCACAGTCCGCCATTTAGTGATGCCTGCTTTAAATGTTAAAGAGGAGGGCCAGTCAATAAAAAAAAATTAAAAGTCAGCAGCTACAAATACTGCAGCAGCTGACTTTTAATTGGACACTTACCTGTCCCAGGGTCCAGCGATGCGGGGGATCGAAGCCGGGCTCGTCTCCCCCTCCGTTCAGTGGCGCCGGCATTGCAACTGTGGGCGCCGGGCTGTGGCTTCACTGCCTGGCACCCACTGCGCATGCGCGAGCGGCGCCGCGCGCCGTGATTGGCTGCTCAGTCACCTGGGACCTGTAATGGGTCCCAGATCATTGACAGGAGGGAGGGAGCAGAGCTGAGCCCTTCCTGTGCCGAGGGGGAAGTGATGTCACTAGCGCAGGCACTGGAAGAGGCAGACTACGGGGGACCACCTAGCAACAGGCATTTAGAGGTAAGTAAAAAAAAAATATCCAAATTTTTTTTTTTTTTTTTTTTTTTAGGCACAATCATGACTTTTTTTTTTTAGGGTGCAACACCACTTTAACTAGAAGTTTATCATTAATTTTACATCTTTTGTTTTTGTGTTAGGTACTCACCATAATGTCGATGGGATGTACTTGGAGCTGATCGCTCTACAGATGATGTTTCTCGATCTGGAAAACATGTATGTAAAGAAAAAAGTAAGTTTCACATGCATAGTCATAAAAAATAATAGTGAGCTTGAAACAACCATATAACAGCAATATATAATGATATATTTCATTTTACTCACCACTAGCTCTCTGATGTGGACCCCTGCTGCTGACTCCAGGGACATCCTCTGCCAGAAGGCCAAGGCCATCTTTCAGCTTTACCTCCCACTCACGTAACTCAACAGGCTTTCCCCTAATATGTTCTCCCCGTAGACGCTTCTTCAGCTTTTTGATGACTGCCGCCCGACAATCATAGAATCTGCACATGAAAAATAAACATTATTAGTTACATAAAATAGAAACCAAACATTTATTTTTTTGAAAAGCAACCTGTCGTTTCACACAGTGATGTTTTTTTATGTTACAATATTTCCATGTATGTTAATGTTCTCTTCTGTATGTGGCTGTGCTAAATAAATAGTTTTGTAAAGTAGAACTGTTAATTTTTATTGACTATTACACTGTGTATTTTTTACAAATGTGTGTTCTAAGAGCCCTTTCACACTGGGCCGGTTTGCAGGCGTTATTGCGCTAAAAATACCGCCTGCAAACCGACCCGAAACAGCCGCTGGTGTCGGGCTTTAACACTGAAGCGGTGCGCTGGCAGGAGAAGAAAAAAACTCCTGCAAGACGCAACTTTGGAGCGGTAAAGGAGCGGTGTATTCACCGCTCCTTCACCGCTCCTGCCCATTGAAATCAATGGGACAGCGCGGCTATACTGCGCCAATACCGCGGCAATACCGCGTCTATAGCCGCGCTATACGAGCGGTTTTAACCCTTTTTTGGTTAAAACCTTAACGCTGGCGGCCGAATACCGCTGCAATAACGACGGTAAAGCAGCGCTAAAAATAGCGCTGTTTTACCGCCGACGTCCCCACCGCCCCAGTGTGAAAGAATATTGGAATAATTACCTGTGTCTGACGCCAGTGGTGGGCCTGCGAAACTTGGAGACCACATTCACGGAGTCCCGGACTCGTCCCCAGCCTGCTGCTTTCTCGGATGTTGGCACGGTTTGGCAGAAGAGTGTGACTTTTTCTCTTAGGACTGCAGCAACCAATGCAGCATTCTCCTCTTGTGTAAATACAGGCCCCCTTGATCTTTGTCGCTTGCTTTGGTGGGGTTGCTGCATGTCTGAGTCCGCACTCTCTGATGTAGTGGGGGACACATGTCTCCGTTTTTGGCCATGCTTCCGCTCCACTCCACCTCCACACTCTCTTCCAGGCCTTGGCTCCACTACAGGCCTCCGTTCACCTCCACTCCTCTCCCCTCCACTCCTCCTCTCCCCAACAATACTCTCCCCTCCATGCCTCTCCTCCCCTCCACTCCTCCTCTCCTCAACAATACTCTCCCCTATACGCCTCTCCTCCCCTCTACGCCTCTCCCCTCCATGCCTCTTCTCCCCTCCATGCCTCCTTTTCCATCTATGCCTCCCGTCCCCTCCTCTTCTCTCCTCCCCTCCACACCTCTCTTCCCCGCCTCGCCCCTCCCCTCCACGCCTCCCCTCCCCTCCACGCCTCCCCTCCCCTCCACGCCTCTCCTCCCCTCCACTCCTCCTCTCCTCAACAATACTCTCCCCTATACGCCTCTCCTCCCCTCTACGCCTCTCCCCTCCACGCCTCTTCTCCCCTCCACGACTCCTTTTCCCTCTACGCCTCCCGTCCCCTCCTCTTCTCTCCTCCCCTCCACACCTCTCTTCCCCGCCTCGCCCCTCCCCTCCACGCCTCCCCTCCCCTCCACGCCTCCCCTCCCCTCCACGCCTCTCCTCCCCTACACGCCTCCTCTCCCCTCCACGCCTCCTCTCCCATGAGTCCCCTCCTCCACTCCTACGTTCCCCTCCACTCCTCCGCTCCCCTCCACTCCTCTGCTCCCCTCCACTCCTCTCCCCTGAGTCCCCTCCTCCACTCCTCCGCTCCCCTCCACTCCTCTCCCCTGAGTCCCCTCCTCCACTCCTCCGCTCCCCTCCACTCGCAGTCACGGCAAAAACTCTCATACCAACACACTCACTAACACCAACATTCTCACTCACTAGACGACTCACACGTCCATTATCACTCCCAGACATTCTAATAGTAATTGCAACAACAACTACCAAACCACACAAAAACAACTACCAAAACAACTATCTCACTCTCTGCTCTCTGCTCCTCCCAGCTCCCACCCACACTCACCTCACCCTACCAATGCACAGTACACCCTCTCAAAATGGTGCACAGGGGCGGAGACTAATTAGCTGGCTAGCCGCGTGTTGAAAATGAAAACGAAACTAAAATACGAGATTACTAATGACCGCGATGTATTTACGAATGTACGAATCCATTCGAAGCACGCTAGTAGACTCGAATCAACAAAAACAAAACAATGTTACGAAACTACGAATCAACGGGAAAGAAAGCATAAGCCAATCCCACAAAAGTAATAATTACTAAATTACGAGAAGCGTAACGAATAGAATAAACAAAAATGACAAACAAAATTACGAATTTCGAATCAAATAAAATTAGACAGAATTACGAATCATTCAGTAACAACGAAAATACGAACGACTCGAAAAAAAATTTTTTCTGAAATTCGAATTTCATATAGAATGAAATCGAATTTGAATATAAAAGATAAGAATAGATTAGAAAGTAATAGAAAAGAATATCATAGAAAAACAATAGAACAGATCAGGAAAAAAAAATTATATACACACACACACATATATATATATATATATATATATATAAAACCATGTCCCGACATTCGAATTTCATATAGAATGAATTTTTAAAAGAAAAGAAAATAGACTAGAAAAACAATAGAACAGAATAGAATAAAATATAATATATATATTAGATTCTTTACTGTTCTATTGTTTTTCAATTCTAATCTTTTCTATTCGAATTTGAATTCATTCTATATGAATTTCGAATTTCAAAAGATGGTTATATATATAAATATCTTATATATATATATATATATATATATATATATATATATATATATATATATATATATATATATATATATATATATATATAAAAATGGATATATATATATATATATATATATATATATATATATATATATATATATATATATATATACCATTTTCTGAAATTCGAATTTCATATAGAATGAATTTGAATTCGAATAGAAAAGATTAGACTAGAAATAAAAAATAGACAAGAAAAACAATAGAACAGAATTGAGTAAAATAGAGATAGATAGATAGATAGATAGATAGATAGATAGATAGATAGATAGATAGATAGATAGATAGATAGATAGATAGATAGATAGATAGATAGATAGATAGATAGATAGATAGATAGATAGATAGATAGATAGATAGATTTTCCGAAATTCGAATTTCATATACAATGTATTGTAGAATTTGAATAGAAAAGATTAGAATAAAATAGAATATTATAAAAAAGAATTGCATAGAAAAACAGTAGAACAGAACAGAAAACATATTATATATAATAGAACCATTTTTCAAAATTCGAATTTCATATAGAATGAATTCGAATTCGAATAGAAAAGAAAATAGACTAGTAGAAAAACAATAGAACAGAATAGAATAAAATATAATATATATTATATTTTATTCTATTCTTTTCTATTGTTTTTTTAGTCTATTCATTTCTATTATTTTCTATTCCAATCTTTCCTATTCAAATTAATTCCTTATGACATTCGAATTTCCGAATATTTTATATATAATAAATGTAAATTCGAATTTATTCTATTCAAAATTCGAATGTCAGAATATGGTTGTATATTCTTTCTATTTTATTCTATTAAATTCTATTGTTTTTCTATTATATTTTAATCTTTTCTATTCGAATTTGAATTTTTGGAAGATGGTTATTTACATCTGTCTGTCACATCTACTTCTCAGACTTGCAGTGTACCAGTGCAAAAACCAGTGCAAAAACACACACATCTTATTTAATTTATAGTTATCGCAACAAGGAAGTTGTCAGCATGCCTGATTGAAGAATTCATAATTGTTTGAATTGCTTAATTGCATGAATATATCAGAAATTTGCTTCAAATTTGATTCGAATCGATTTCGAATCGTATTCGAATCTAATTCGAATCGAATTCGAAACGAAACATATTCGAAACAAAACGTCCAATCGGAATTGTCCAATCAGCTTTTTTCATTTCTCATTAGGGGTGGGGCTATGATCTATATAAAAGCTAATCCTCCTGGCAGGGTTTACCACAGATAGAGAGAGTGTCTTGTGGTGTGGAGAGGTGCACCTTTCTATTTGCCTTGAAGAGACTCTTTGTCTTGAATTGATCAAGTAGTCAATACTAGTTTTCAATTATTATTATTATTGATGTTTTGGAGGGAGATAGTGGGAGGATTATTTTTTTCCATTACATCTTTGTCTTGTAATAGTATACACTTATTGCAGTCATAAAGGTAGTAGGGTGGGGCTAGGTAGTCAGTCAAGCACTTCAAGTTCACCTATCATCAGACAGCTGTGTGTGAAGTGGATTAACTTTTTCAGAGTGTCACAGTTGTTTGATTGAGGAGGACAGGCTCTGGCTGTGTTTTTATGATGGAGCCTTCTCAGAGTCAAACTGCTCACACATTGAGCAAAAGCAGCACCACCACCAGTCCAGCAGTAGATATGACACGTATTGTTATTTCTTCTGACCATGGACAGATGTCCAGCAGAGCTGTTAACAGGAGGAGAGAAAGCAGTGCGAGTAGTCAGTTGAGCAGCCCACCTATTAAACTAAAAAGAACAAGCAGTGTAATTGGAGAAGCTGCTAATACTGCCAGTGTGCAGAATAAGAAGAGTAAGCCACCTACTAAGCGCCGGCTGTTTAGCAACCCCATACCCATAAACACAACCACCAGTGTTCCAACTACTTCCACAATAACTGTAACAACATCTAAGTTCTACAGCAAAGGCCGTGCAATGACTGCACAGGGTTTTTGTGGTTTTAATGCACACAAACAGCCAAAAATGGAGGTGTTAGATTTGGAGAATTATGCTGACATTGTCACAACAAGCAACACTAATACTTCCACTTCTATTGCCACCAACACGACATTTGCTATGAGCGCTGCTTTTTCTGAGGGTAGATTTCATAATGTGGGAACTTTGCATGTGCCCCCAACATCAGGGGAAGTAGACATTCAGCAACCTGACTACGGACATGAGTGTAATAGACGTCCACTTGCAGATTTCACCAGTAAATCACCCCTACGGTATTCATCACCGCCACCACAAATGTCACCTCTAATGGACTCTCCATCCTCTACGCTTTCAATATTGGAGTCTCCTGCCCTTGTAAGTAAAAGTTCTGCCACCAGTGCCACCATTCAGGGTAGGCCTCCAAAGCCTGACATTGCCACCATTCCCTCTATCTTTAGGCCCCCTTCTGTCAAGACCACAGCAGGGAACATAGGGGTGGATATTATGAAGCAACCAGTTGTCCCAGCACAGCAGGCTGCTGAAACCTCAGCAGAGAAATCTTCAGCACCTGCGTCCA
The DNA here is from genome assembly GCA_037952925.1 of Lithobates clamitans. Lineage (NCBI taxonomy): Eukaryota > Metazoa > Chordata > Amphibia > Anura > Ranidae > Lithobates > Lithobates clamitans. The sequence continues at coordinate 526,942 of JBBGZY010001901.1, forward strand.
GTGGCTCTTCTAGTCGCCGTTCTAAGATATGGAACTACTTTCTAGCAATTGGTGATGGTCGCATAGCCAAATGTAAACTATGCTGTCGGGAGGTGAGCCGCGGGCAAGTGATAGGACATCTTACAAATGCAGGCATGAACCAGCATATGCGCACTCACCACAAACCTGTGCTACTAAGGGAGGAACATGGGGTGGCTTCTCCTCCATGCACCACTAGGGGAAGTTCAGCTTTGACTATTGCTATTAGTAATACCCAGGCAAAGGCACAGATTTATCATACCACTTCTGTCACAGCATCATCAAGTCAAATGTCACATACCCGCCATTCCACATACACACAGTCGACCCTTGAACAAGTTGGTGCCTTTCATGCAAAAGTCATGTCCCGCCAGCAGTCCCGTAAAGTAACACGGTTAATAGCGCAGCTCATAGCAGTTGGAGGGGCTCCTTTTAATTTAGTTGAAGGGGAGCCCTTTAAACAACTCATGGAAGCTCTGGCCCCCGGGTACAAAGTACCTTCTCGTACAACTTTTAGCCGCACTATAGTGCCATCCCTTTACAGCTCATGTGTTGGAGTGTTGAAGGAGGAGCTGGCAAAGGCTGCTGGGCAGTCAGTGCACTTCACTACAGATTTATGGAGTGCTCCAAGTGGCCAGCATGCCTTTTTGTCCCTGACAGCACATTGGTGGCAACCTAAGGTGACGCAAGACATAGTATGTTCTGGGGCAAGAGGCTCAGCCACCTTAGTAAAGCAAGGGCACCGTTCCTTCCTTCTCCATGCTGAGGTCATGGATGAGCAACACACTGCCCACAACATTCTGCAATCACTGAAGAGGATGGTGGCACAGTGGTTGGGAGAGCAGGAAGGTACTCAGGCAGAGATGGGCTTTGTCGTTACAGATGGAGGTGCAAATATGCTTAAAGCTGTGCGGGATGGTAAATATGTGGGTGTACGCTGTTCAGCCCATTTGCTTAACCTCATTGTGAAAGATGCGCTTTCTGAGGAAAACACAACTGGAAAGCTGGCCACACTACTTGACTCGTGTCGCAAGATTGCGGCACACTTTCATCGTAGTGTAAAAGATAGCCATATCCTCAGAAGGGAGCAAAAAAAAGCAGGGCTGAACGAGCACCGCCTCAAAATTGATGTTGTCACAAGATGGAATTCAACTTTGGATATGTTGGAACGCATACTAGAACAGCAGAAGGCCCTTCATGCCATGTCAAATGAACATTACATTGGTATTAGCAGACCACTTGCAAGGGAGGATTGGGCAATGATTGCTCAGCTTGTGGCAGTACTCAAGCCTTTTAAGGCTGTCACGGAACAACTGAGCCAAGAAAGTGCCAGCTTATCTGAAGTAGTACCACTCATGTCATATCTGGTTAATAACATAGATGCTTTTCTGTCATATAAGGAGGTGTTGCCTGGGGGACATGTACCAGAAGTAATGGCCCTGCTCAGGAGGTGTAAGGTAGAACTAAGTAGGCGGCTGAAAGAGCTTACAGACTCATGCCCTGAAGTAATGTTGGCCACTCTTTGTGACCCACGGATAAAGGGCAAGATGGCCCTGAGATCCAATTCCCTGACCTTCTGGCGAGATAAACTGTTAGACAGGGTCAGAGAGAAACATCACAAAATCTCAAGGCTTCGACGCAGGGAAGAGGATGAAGAAGAAGAGCTGGAGGAACGTGAATCTGTGTCTCTGTCCAGCACAAGTAGTAATAGTGCAACCACTCCTCAGTCCACCATAGCAACCTCTGTTTTGGTTCAGGCAATAGACAGCTTAGTGGGACCCAGCAGACTTCCCGCCCGAAAAAAAAGTGTGCAGGACATGGTAAATACATACCTTGCAGAGCCCATTTTGCCCCCCACCGCAAATCCTTTAGAATTCTGGGATGACAAAAGAGATATTTGGCCAGCTCTCTCCCAAGTAGCCCAGGAACTCCTGTCATGCCCACCTACCACTGTTCAAAGTGAAAGGGTTTTTTCTGTGACTGGGAACATATTGTGCCCCCAACGTTCACAACTGGCCCCCCAGCTAATGGAAAAACTTGCGTTCCTAAAAGTCAATTTGCCCAAGCTGGAATACCCAGTTCTCAGCTATGATACTGAATGAAAGTCCAAAAAAAGTTTTTGTTATTTTTGTTCCATGTGTTATGTTATATTTTTCCTATTATGTTTCCTTACATGTTTTTGAACGATTAATATAAAGCGTTATAACACATCTACTGTCTGAACAATGCAGTGTTGAGACACAAAAAAAAAAAAAAAATTTTAGTTTAAAATAGTTACATAGTAGGCTGAATAAAGACAATAGTCCATCTAGTTCAACCTTTGTAGGTGTACGTTTGTTTATAATTATTTCCCATATCCCTGTATGTTGTGTTCTTTAAGATATATAACCAAGAGTCTTTTAAAGGTATCCATCCCAACTGCAACCACCACTGTTTTTGGAAGTGTTCCACATCCTTACTGCCCTGATAGTGAGAAAACCCCTGCGCAGATTAAGGTTAAACCGCTTCTCCTCGAGTCTTATTGTATGACCCCGTGTCCTCTTAGTCTCTGAGACTTTTTTTTTCCTATGCCGGGATCCCCATTGAGGTATTTGTAGATCGTTATCATGTCCCCTCTCAAGCATTGCTTCTCCAATGGGAATAAATCTAGCGTTTGCAGTCGTTCTGTGTAGTTGAGGTCCTCCAGTCCCCTTATTAGTTTCTTTGCCCTTCTTTGGACTTTCTCAAGCTCCAGCACAACTCTTCCATATATACTGTTTATGATGCTGAGGATTTGTTAAGGATTGAAGTTCATTGGACAGCAAAGTGGTTCCCATAGGGTAAAAGTTCATTGCAGTTTGGTTATTCAGGGGTCTCACTCATGTAGTGTCAGAAGGTTCCAGGATAGTGAATGATAAAAAGGAGAAGACTGATGTACAGTTTTCTCTGATTTAACAGTTGTCTATTTGGGACCTGGAATTTTGGAGGTTCGGAGAGATTTTAGGGTGGGAAAGAACCTCCACCCCTGAATACGGGGACTCTGGACCTAAAACACAAACTCCAGGAAGCAGCACTGAAGGCAATTAATAGGAGCTGTAGGAGACACCTGTCTGTGTGCTGCATGCCTGCAGGACAATGTGGAATACTTACCAAAATTTAATTAAAGCCCTGTGAATTGAACCTATTTGTTATGCTTCTATTGTACTGAATCAAAGTGTGCTTTTGATCAGTATTTCAGAGTTGAAAGCATTTGCCATTGTAAGCTTATTTTCATATGCATGAAAATGTAAAGGTGTACTTCTGTTTGTTAGTTATGTGTTCCGTATGTGATTCCAAACAATAATTAACCAATGCGGCTACACCCCTGAACTTTACAGTAGACACAAATGGTTTATATTTTAGTTCAAGTTTAAACTGAATGGGTTGATGAAGAAGTTGAGGGTTCTCACATATGCTATTAAACCTGCAGTACTATTACTCTGGTGCACCTGCACAGATATTGTTTTAAGAGGTGTGGGGTCTCACTTATAATTTTAGAATAGCATGACAATTTTGCGGTGGTGGTGCTGCTGCTCAATAATTATTTTTTAAACATAAATTTAAAATAACACGGACATAAGAAGTCCAGGCATGGGCTGTTAAATCCTGTCTCCCACTGCTCCCACTACATCAGCAAAAAAATTCTTTGTGTCGCCTTCAACTGGACCTATGGCGTTGTGATGACAGCATGCTGCTACGTGCTGCCATAATGTCGAAACCAACCATATTACATTAGCTGGCCACAGATTCGGGCACTCCTGAAGACCACACTACATGGCAAGACTCGAAATGCTTACCCCTGGGGATTCCCCGAAAAAAAGTGATTGTCTTTTTAATTGCCCATTTACTGTCTTGTCAATCATTGATATATATATATATATATATATATATATATATATATATATATATATATATATATATATATATATATATATATATATATATATATATGTATATATATAAAACACTTTTTGTTTCTTACCATTTTCTTATTTTATCTCTTTCTGTATACCATTTCCTCTTGTGTATCCAGCTCTTTCCCTCTCTATACACCGTGTCCACCATGTATGTAACACTCTCTTTTCTTATTCTCGCTTTCTCTCAACCATATCCCTTGATGTAGCTAACAAACTACCGCTCTCTCTTTCCCAATATAGTGAAAGTAATGCTACAGTTTGAACTTGAAGAGGATATAGAAGAAGAAGAATAACTCATATAGGAGGATTTCTATACTTTGGTAATTATTAAATGAATACACATTTTATCATATATCTAATGAGAAACTGCGTGAATTTTTTTTTATTCTGGGGAATTTCTGTTAAATTTATTTTTAAATCCATTTTTGAGCATAGAATAGACAAAGATTGATAGAAAGTAATACAAGCAATAGCAAAAAATAGTGGGTGTTGTCAAACTTTAATAACAGTGGAAGGGTCTTAAAGGTCATAAAGGGCCAGAGGCAGAGGTGGTGGAAATGAGTTCCACCAAGTTCCATTTAAAAAAAAAGTTTATTTTCTTTAACTATTTGCTGCCCACGTTATAGCCGAAAGATGGCTACAGTGCGGGCTTACAGTGCCGGGAGGGAAAACATGGACATCCTCCCACACTCGCGCTGCCCACACACCACATGAACAGCTGTGTCCAATGACAACTGATCATGGATGTAAGCACAAGCCAGTTATTGTGAGAAGAAGAGAACCGATAACCACCATGTGTTAAAGGGACATTGGCACTGATAAAGCACTGATTATCAGTGTCTTGATTATCAGTGCAGTCCCAACAGTGCTGCTATTCAGTGCCCATCAGTTTCTCCTCATCAGTGTCACTTATCAGTGCTGCTTATCAGTGCCCATCTGTGCCTTCTATCAGTGCTCATCAATGCCGCCTATTATTGCAGCCTTATCAGTGCTGCCCATCAGTGTTGCCTACCAGTACCTATCAGTGCTGTCTCATGAGTGCTCACCAGTGCCACTTATCAGTGCTGTCTCATCAGTGCCACCAATCAGTGGCAATCAGTGCTACCTCATCAGTGCAGCCTAAAAGCACCCATCCCATCATTGAAGAAGAAAAATTACTTGTTTTCAAAATTTCAACAAGCTATGAAAAATGTTCTTTTCACAATTTTCTGTCTTTTTTCATTTGATTGCCAAAAAATACCACCAAAAGGAAGCTTTGTGTGAACAAAATGATAAAAATCTCATATGTGTACAGTGTAGAATGACCGCGCAATTGTCATTCAAAGTATAAGAGCGCTGAAAGCTGAAAATGGGCCTGGTTCAGGTAGGGGGTGAAAGTTCGCTGGTAGTTAATAAGCAAAAGTTTATCCAGTTTGCATTTCCATTTTTTTTTAATAAAGTTTTTACAATACAAATATAAAAAAATTACAAAAATACAAAAAATACAAAAAATGTATAAAGAGTAAAAGCAACATGCTTAAAGACTTCAAAAGTTTAACATTATAAACAATAAACTTTAAATTCGGATGTGCCTAATTTTTTCAATGGCCACTTTATTAGGTACTCTTGTTCACCTGTGTGGGTGTGGCAACTCAATGCATTTAGGCATCTAGATGTGGTGAAGATGACTTTTTGCTGCAACATTCAGATGGTAGGGTCAGAATTTGGTGCACTTTCCTGCATACCTGGAGATTCTTCTGTGGTTTCATAAGGTACATTATGACGCGAGATTGCCTGCAGCAAATCAAAGCGCATTTTGGCCAGTTCCCGGTGCCAGTCTTGCTCCAATCTCACGAACAACAATTGAAAGAAATCTGCCTGCTGACGGAGTAGGCCTTGCATATTTCTATTTAGTTGTCTTACTTCACCCAGTACAGTCTGCAGCAAATATTCTGTTGGTGCTACATCCACACCCTGACTTGCTGCAGACTGTACTGGGGAAGATGGTGGCATGCAAGCCTGGGGACAGGCATCTGGTGAACTTGCAATTCTAGTATGCCCTTGCCCTTCATCACCTCCCAATACATTCTCTTCCCCAGGGGAAAAACCAGCTGCTGGACTGGGTACCAGCAATGCCTGCAGCAGTACATCTTCTCCCTCACAACCACTGCCTTCCGAGGATTGGAATAGGGGGGGTGTAAAGCCAGGAGCATTGGGCCTGTTTTCATCATCTGAAAGAGAGGAATTAGGCATTGTAAATACATATACATAAATATAAATAAAATTGAATATATACTAAAAGCATTACATTTTATTCTTATGGTAACATACACTTATCAAATACTTAAACATTAAAAGCTTGATTAGTTTTATGTTTAACAGTATTCATACATATCTTTTGTGTTCATGTCAGTTACTCACCGCCAGAATGCTCATCATCTTCTCCTATTTGAAGGGGTATTTCTTGTGTGGATGCAACTGATGGATCTGGAAAACATGAATCGAAATAAAAAAGTAAGTATAATTAGAACAATGACATTTGATGCTTTTTCAACTTATTGAAATACCTCAGAAAATCTTTAAAGGAGAAGTATATTTTGTTTTTTCAGATTTATACTTACCTAGGTGGATGCTGCATCTCTGCCCCAGTGCCTCCAACACTGAGAACCAAGCGATTGAACACTGCCGATCGCTCGGTTTTCACAGCTCCCTGAGCAAAGAGCTGGTGACTGGCAGTCAGTGGCTCTCTGTTGTGCCCGCCCCCCCTGCGCTCATCCACCCATTAATACTTACATGAGATCCATTATGGTCCAGCGCTGTACCAGAAAGCAGTGGCTCTACACTATGTCCCTCTTCACAGGGATGTTCAATAGCTGGCTCCCGCTGCTATCAAACTCTATAACAACAGAAGGTGAGGTGAAAACGTGCACCGCTGTCTGCTTGTATGATTGCAGGCAGCGTGGCTCTGGACCAAGACCACACAGGCACCAACATAAGAGATAGCTTCCTATGGGGCACTCTCTAAAGTGTGTTACATGATTCATTTCCCCAGAATAAATAAATGTAAGATCTTTAGTCTCCATTTCATATTGTAAGCATATATTCCCCAAAGAGTGAATTTTAGATGCCTCTGCAAGGAAAAAGAAAAATCTAGACCAGGGTGGCTTTTGACTACTGTGTTAAAAGTTGGAGTTGCAGAAATGAATGAAGATGTTAACATTTCCTTGCAAACATATAACCAAAGCACTTTTTTGTGAGTAGGCTGTGGAACATAGCAAGACACTTCCAGACTAAATCTGGATACTACAAATTATACAACTTTTGTTGTTTGATTTCCTTTGGATTTACTTTTAACTATGTAGTGCTAGTGCCTGCCAGATTGCATACACATTGAAAGTGTTTAGGTTGGACCTCATATTATATGGTTTCTAAAACTAAAGGAAAAAAATCTAAAGAATATTGTATAGTGTGTGTATCCAGCTTTAGTTGACCTTTGCAAAATCTGAACTACTTTCCATGCACAGTGAGCCATTCATTGTCTGAGAAGAGTGTGCATTGCTGACACTTTCAAGCACTGAATTGAGGGCAGGATAGTCATCAGGCGCCTAAAATGCAGATGAAGGCAGATGTAGGAATTCTACCTTCGGAGCAAGACAATAGCCTAGTGAGTTCAAGGTAAAGGGAACATTTGTTTCAAAACTTTTTTTCATATTACATTGCAAAAAGGGTCTTCAGACTTTCATCATTCAGAATACTAATAAAACTGTTATTGTGGATTACATGTTGATTGAATGCTATCTATCATTTATACTTTTTCATAGGTACCTACCAGAATAGGCTTCTGATGTCTTTGCTGGAGAGATTTTCTCTGCCGCTGACGCTGCTGTAGCATCTGAAAACCATTAACAAACAACAAGATGTAAGTGTACTGTGCATGGATAGTGACTTCAGATAATTTTCAATATGTTTTTGAAAAAAAATCACACAACATTCCTTAGACAAGTGATTGATAGGTATATGAGTGATGTGTGCATTCAAATAATGGAAGGGGTTGTGTTTTTTTTTTTGTTTTGTTAGGTAAATCCAGTGTGGAATGATGGAATGATAATGGCATTTCCTGCTAGTTTTTATTGCTAGCTGGAGTAATAACATTCCAAAATAGTGGCCCGCTCTTTATCTGTGCTATCAAAATGAGGCATCCGGCTTTCTGTTAAAGACAGAACAATGGAGTCAAGGTAAGCTTGAAGAATACAGTGACACATTTTAATATCACATTAACATTTACATCTTGCTGTAATATTTTCTATAATTGCATTAATAGTGGTTCTGCAGCCTACATTTTTTGTTCACTGAATGCATCCTATGTATAGGGGCAAAAAACAATGTTAAAGTAGTGATAAAGGCAGAAGGTGCATTCTTTGCATTAAGATAAAAAATCTTCTGTGTGTAGCAACCCTCCTAATACTTATCTGAGCCCCATCTCTGTCCAGCAATGTCCACGTGTCCCTAGGCCATCCGGGACTCTCCCTACTGATTGGCTGAGACACAGCAACAGCGCCATTGGCTCCAGTGGCTGTCAAAATCAGTTAGACAATCAGGTGAGAGAGTTGGCAGGGCCAAATGGCAGCTCCATGTCTGAATGGATACAGGGAGCCACAGCTCGGCTCGGGTGCCCCCATAGCAAGTTGCTTACTTTGGGGGCACTCAACAGGAGGGAGGGATCAGGAGCACAGAAGAGGGACCTGAGAAGAAGAGGATTCAGACTGCCCTGTGCATATCCACTGCAATAGAGCAGGTAAGTATAACATGTTTGTTATTTTTTTTTTTTAACAGACTTTAGAATCACTTTAATGAAATCCCCCCCTTAACCACCACCCTGGTACTTTACTGATAGGACTTCACGTACGCAATCCTGCGCTGGAACAGAGAGCAGTGGCACAGGCTCTCTCTGCTCAGTCCCTCTTCATGTAGAAGATTGATAGCACAAATAGTGAGCCATTGACGCACTCAACTGTCATTCCAACTCTGTGAGGGGGAAGCTTTGGGGCAGAACCATGACACACTGTCTGCGTGTATGGATCCTTCTGACATTGCCTATGTGGAATGTGTAGAGGATGATGTGTGTGTCCTCTCTCTTTTTATCAGATTCAAATGGTTGTTTACTTACGCTGGGGAATGATGGTCTGCCTCTTTTCTGCACAGCCTTCTGAACTACCAATACGGCTTTCTGTTAAAGAAGGATGAAAAGAGTCAAGGTAATGTTGGACACTAGATTTAAAGTCTTCTTCTTATGATAGTAATGTCATTTTTTTTTTTTCAATGACATACTTTAGAAAACTATTTACAAGGGGTTATCCATTAAAAATGAATAATGAAACATGGGTATGGACACAAGCAGCTAGGCCCACATCGATGTAGAAAATCTGCCTTCCCAAGTTCCCAGCAAAACAGGAGCCCGCTGAGTCCCAGGGGAACGGGTAAATCCTTTCAACATGGGTTGGTCTTTTACTAGGGAACAGTGTCTACACACTATCAGCATTCAGCATACTAGAGCAGGAAAATTATGTAAATGTGTAATCCATGTTCTCTATTGCATACATTTTTTCTTTGTAGTAGGTACTCACTAGAAGATGCTTGTGAGGTTCTTTGGGCCAGGAATGATGCAGATGTTCTTGCTGCAGATGTTTTTTTTATAGGTGGAAAATAGACATACATTGCAACATAGCAAAGTTTAAGTATCATTTGGCTGGATGCTAATAACATCAGATGATTTAAAAAGTGTTACAGATATATAACAGATAATTCTAAATTTCACAAAAAACAAAAAGAGTTCATAAGGACTTTTTATTCAATTGTGAAGTGAGGTATATGCATTAGGTATGTCCAAATTGTGATAGTTGTTTATGGCCTTTGTTAATGTTTATTCTAGCGTAGAAGGTGTAGATGTTGATGATATGCAAATCCACAGCTTTATTACTTACTCTGAGGAGGAATGAGCCACTGCTTTATCCCTGCCAATGAATTCAAACGATAAAGGCTCTCTGTTAAGAAAAAATGAAAAGCTAATATTGTAGATAGAGTAAACTTTTTGGGATATACACCTAAAAATGTACTTTTTTGGTTTAATATTAATGAAGAAAAAAAAGAAACTGTACAGTGTTTTTTAAAGCTTAGCTTTCTTTTTTTTTATCTTACTTCATTCTACCTATCAAGTTTAACCCTTAAAATAAATAGGTTAATGAGATTACTCCCTCTGCATACTCCAGTTTTAATTTCTTGAGCCCCATTGCAATCCAAGCAACCACCTAGTTATTGGGGGACAATCACTGAGAAGGATGACTTGGGAGCAACAGAGGTGGAAATCAGAGAGGAGGATTGGGGCCACTCCATGCACTTTTTTTCCATATCAGTTGAAGATTTATTCCATCCATTCACAAAAGACATGCTTAGTATTTTTTTAAAGGAGAACAGTCTACTGACACTCTCAGCCACTAAATAGCAGTATCGTCAGGGTTGCAAACTTCAGAAGAACCCAAATGTAGTATATCTGCCTTCAAAGCTAACCAGCAGACTGTAGAGTACCAGGTAAGGGGGATAATAGTTCCTATTCTGAGTGGTTTGTCATTTCAGCATAGAACTGGCCCTGAATACTATCAGCATAGTAGCATACTACGTTTTGTTGTACAACATAAATTGTTAAATAATTATTCAACAGTGCAAAACATTTCTATTGGTTTTAGGTACTTACCAGAATGGGCAGGTGCTCGACTTGGGCCCGGGAGAGAGGAACCTTGGCATGCAGATGATGGACCTGGGCAACAGGAAAACAAAGCAAAAAGTGAGGCTTATGTACAAGACCTACTGTCTGCTAGTATGGCAGCTGCAATCAACAGAAATTCCACATGAGCATCCCTGTAAGAACCACCTAGTTATTGAGGGCAATCACTGAAAATGATGAATTAGAAGCAACAGTTGTGGACACCAGAGGAGGATTGGGGCCACTCCATTCATTTTTTTTCATATTAGTTGAAGGTTGAATTCATCTACAGTGGAACCTCGGATTGCGAGTAACACGGTTAACAAGCGTTTCGCAATACGAGCACTGTATTTTGAAAAATCCGAACTCAGTTTGCGAGTGTTGTCTCGCAAAACCAGCAGGATTCAGGCCAAAGCAGTGTGCAGTACCACGTTTGGCCTGAGGTGGGGGGGCGCCGGAGCCAAACGGAGCCAAATGGCGCCGTTCGGAAATGCTCGGAAAGACTATGTTCTTGAGCCTGAGGTTTGCCGAGGTCAGACGAGCTGTCCTCGGGCCTTTCCGGCTGTTTCCGAGGCTCTCCGGCACCCCCCGCCTCTGGCCACATGCGGTATTGCATGCCATTGAAGTCAATGCGGAACAAATTATTTTCGTTTCCATTAACTTCTATGGGGAAACTCACTTTGATATGCGAGTACTTTGGATTACGAGCATTCTCCTGGAACAGATTATGCTCGTAATCCAAGGTTCCACTGTATTTGCAAATGACTGCCTTAGTATATTTAAAGGAGAACAATCTACTGACACTCTCAGCCACTCAATAGACAGCAGTATCATCAGGGTTGCAAACTTCAGAAGAACCCAAATGTAGTATATCTGCCTTCAAAGCTAACCAGCAGACTGTAGAGTACCAGGTAAGGGGGATAATAGTTCCTATTCTGAGTGGTTTGTCATTTCAGCAGAGTACTGGCCCTGAATACTATCAGCATAGTAGCATACCACGTTTTGTTGTACAACAAAAATTGTTAAATAAATATTCAACAGTGCAAAACATTTCTATTGGTTTTAGGTACTTACCAGAATGGGCAGGTGCTCGACTTGGGCCCGGGAGAGAGGAACCTTGACATGCAGACGATGGACCTGGGCAACAGGAAAACAAAGCAAAAAGTGAGACTTATGGACAAGACCTACTGTCTGCTAGTATGGCAGCTGCAATCAACAGAAATTCCACATGAGCATCCCTGTAAGAACAACCTAGTTATTGGGGGCAATCACAGAAGATGATGACTTAGAAGCAACAGCTACTTAAAAGACAGCAGTATTTTTATAAGGGTTGTAAACTGCAGAAGAACCAAAATGTAGTATATCTGCCTAAACAGCAGACTGTAGAGTCCCAGGTAATGGAGATAATAGTTCTTATTCTGAGCGATTTGTCATTTAAGCAGAGAACTGGGCCTGAATACTATCAGCATCGTAGCATACTACTGTTGTAAAACAAAAACTGTTAAATAAATGTTTAACGGTGCTTATTTTTCGGTTTAAGGTACTCACCAGAAAGAGCAAGTGCCCGACTTGGGCCCAGGGGTGAGGGAACTTGCCATGCGGATGATGGACCTGAACAACAGGGAAATAAAGCAAAATGTGAGTCTCTCACGTATAGTCATTATTTGAATAATGAGCTTGAGAAATAGAAATGTTAATGATATAATGAATTTGATATCTTTCATTTTACTCACCAGCTTTCAGCCGCTTGCTGGGCCTGTGCACCTCAGTCTCCTGCTGAGCATCAGATGCCGTCTCTGACATGAGCTTCAAGTAAAAGATCTCTTGCCAGTTATTTAATTGCAGCTTACATCCAGTGCCCTGCTTCTCTATTTGCTTAACAACTGCAGCTTTGCAATCATAATATCTGTAAACAAAATAATGCAGCATTACTACTTTAGCATCACCCAATTACATTTTGACTAGACTTTTACAACAATAAAAACTTTTTTTTCAAATTATCAAGTTATCTTATTGGTACATGTACACAGGATCCCTCATCTCTCCTCTATGTTATATTATCGGTACATGTACACATGGTTGTCTATAGTCGTTTCTAGGCAGTTGAGTTTAGAAATTTTTTTGGGGGAAAACAAAAACAATGCATTCAGGATGGATGTTCAGAGGCATTTGAAATGCAAAACACCTGTAACAGCTTGTAAACGCAATAACTAGTGTTTAGCCACGTTTCGTTTACAGGTGTTTTTGATGGAGATACAATTTTGACCATTTGAATAAAACGTTCCTAAACAAAAACGAGGCTAAATGCGACTAAACGTAGCATGTAAATGCGGCAAAATGTTCGTTTTTAAATGTTGGTTACTATCTGTCAAGTTAAATAGTTCAGGAGAGGTTTCAAAATGTCCTGTCCTGTGTACATTAAGCATTAGCTGGTACAAACACACAAGGTGACGCACACAAGTTACAGTGGCAACTAAAGGTCCATTTCCCACATCTGTGGATTTAAAATTGCAATTAGTGTCTGTGTATAAATAGTCAATGAGCTCTCACATGGATACACTGAGCAGGCTAGATACCAAGCCACAGGGAGCAGAAAATAACTGTGTAACAATGTGATGTAACTTTAGAAGAATGGAAAAAGGATATAAAATGATATCCAAAGCCTTGAATACGCCAGTCAGTACTATTCGATCACTTATTAAGAAGTGTAAAATTTGGGGATCTCTTGATTGTTATCAGAAAATACTGGCAGCCATTTTTCATTCTTCTACACAAAAGCTGCGCATCTTGGACTTTCCAGGAAGACAATGACCCAGCTGACCCTCCAATGATTACAGCAGAAAAAAGCAAAGGTTCTGGAGTGGCCATCACAGTCTCCTGACCTTAAAGCGGTTGTATACCTGCACATGTAAAAAAAAAAAAAAAAAAGACCCTGTAAGGCAAAGGCATAATGAGCTACTAGCTCATTATGAAATACCTTACCTTAGAACGAGGCCCCTGTATCGCAGCCCAGTCCACGCCTAGGGAGCTGATTTTGCCCTGTGCGTTTCTTTCGGGTTAGTGGCTCTGGTGTTGTTAGTGGCCGGAGCCGCGATGACATCACACCCGCATATGCGTGCGGGAGTCTTCTTCCCGGCAAGGTCCGGCAGCGTCTGCTGGACCTTCAGCCGGGCATTCAGAGCTCATGCGCCGCTGATGTTAGCGGCTGCATGCAAAGTGAATATCTCTTAAGCCGTGCAGGTTTAGGAGATATTCATTTTACCTACAGGTAAGCCTTATTATAGGCTTACCTGTAGGCACAAATTAAAAATAAGGGTATAGACATTCACCCTGCATTCAGTCGCTGACATCAGAAGCACATGCACTCTGAAGGTCCGGCGTACCGTGACGGAACTTCAGCGCTCCTTGCTGGAAAAGAGGGCTCGGGAGTACTTACAGCGCTGGAGCCTGCGAACAGGGATAAAAACCTAAGGGAATATCTCAGCCCCTGCAGCAGCACCCGGTCACCATTCTAAGGTAAGCATTTCATAATGTGCTAGTATGCGATGCTACTATAGGCCAAGGGTATGGAAACTTTTGAGTACACAACTGTGGATTGATAGATGGGGAGAGAGAGAGAGAGAAAGAGAGAGAGAGAGAGAGAGAAAAAGAGAGAGAGAGAGAGAGAGAGAGAGCTGTGGCATATATAAGTTATGGCAGCCATAGCAAGGGGGGCGGCAAAAAAGCTACCCCCCGCATGAAAAAACCCCCACCCTTCCTCCCGGACTAATATAACTCCCCGCACCGCAGTCAGCCTGCTGGAGCGCTGCACCAGTGTTCTATCTGATAGCCACTCCCCGGTCCGGGCTGTTGGACTTGGCTTAGGGAGGCTCTGTCAGCAGGGAGGGGTGGGGCAGGGAGCTCGACTTACACTCTGACCCTGCCCCGCCTCGTCCCATGTAGTCTGTATGTACTCGGAGCGCTGAGATCACCTCTCCTGGACTTCTGAGAGCCCTGCCCTGGACCACGAAAATCCCCGCCCATACCACCAAAAGCCCCGCCCCCTACTGCCGAAAGCTCCGCCCCATACCGCCAAAAGCAGGAGGTGAGCCCGGCTGGCGAGGCAGGTCTTTCTGCCTATATTTACACTGCCTATAGACTCACTGTTTCGCTAAAACCTCCCTGACAATGGTGTTAACCCCCCCCCCCCTGTATAGCTGTGCATTGCTGAAAGTTTCAATTTTAAAACTGGCTACTTGATCATCTCCTGTAGTAGGTCGCATTCTCAGTCTCTGGTCATCTCCTGTAGTCGCATCAGCAGTATACTTAAAAGTAGTACCTGCTGTTGCACTGCACAAATCACTTAATTACACTTTATTTATGATATCCATTTATTTATTCCATATTGAGCACTATATTTGTTTGGCTGCTTCTGTTTAGGCCTGGCACACACGCACAATCGCACATGATGAGGACTTAAAAGTCCTCATCATGTGCGATTGTGCGTGTGTGCCAGCAGGCAGAAGCACCCAATCAAATATAGTGCTCAATATGGATTAAATAAATAGATATCATAAATAAAGTGTAATAAAGTGATTTGTGCAACAAGCTCATTAAACATTCTACATTCAGTGAAAGTTCATGCAATGCAAACTTTGCAGTACATGAACTTTTACTGAATGTAGAATGTTTAATGAGCAGGGGCGCACTGACCCATCGGGCACTTGGGCACTTTATGTAGTGCAAATCCATAATTTGTTAATTGAAAGATTAACCACTTCCCGCCCTGGCCTATAGCAGAATGAGGGCTGGGCGGTTGTTCAGTTATCCTGACTGGGCATCATATGACGTCCAGCAGGATAACAGCCGCCGTGTGCCCAGTCTGACACACCGCTACACCCATCTTAGTAAAGAGCCTCCTGCAGAGGCTCTTTACCACGCGATCAGCCGTGTCCATTCACGGCTGATCACGATGTAAACAGGAAGTGCCGTTGATCTTTTTTTCCTCACTCGCATCTGACAGACACGAGTAGAGAAGAGCCATTCAGCGGCTCTCCTGACAGGGGGGGTGTGCTGATTGTTTAACAGCAAAGCCCCCCCTTGGATGCCCACACTGGACCACCAGGGAAGCCGCCAGGACCACCAGGGAAGTACCTAACATGTGGATGGCCAGGTACATCCATATGTGCAAATGGGCACTGACTGGCACCAATATGGCACAAATAAAATCAGTGATGCCCAGCAATGCCACCCATCAGTGTCATCAGTGCCACCCATCAGTGTCCATCTGTGCCACCTATCAGTGCTACCCATAAGTACCCATCAGTGCCACCCATAAGAACCCATCAGTGCCGCCTACGAGTGCCCATCAGTGCCGCCTATGTGTGCCCACCAGTGCCACCTATGAGTACCCACCAGTGCCACATACCAGTGCCACCTATCAGTGCTGTCTATCAGTGCCGCCTTATCAGTGCCCGTCAGCGCAGCCATATCAGTTCCCGTCATTGAAAAAGGAAACATACTTATTTACAAAAAATTTTAACAGAAACAAAGAAAAACATTTTTTTTCAAAATTTTCGGTCTTTTTTTATTTGTTGCGCAAAAAATAATAATCGCAGAGGTGATCAAATACCACCAAAAGAAAGCACTATTTGTGGGAACAAAATGATAAAAAAATTGTTTGGGTACAGTGTTGTATGACCGCGCAATTGTCATGCCTGGTATTGAAGTGGTTAACCGGTTTCCGACCTGCGCGCGCTGATGTACGTCGGCAGAATGGCATGGCTGGGCAAATGGGCGTACCTGTACATCTATTTGAATTCCCCGCCATGCCATTGCATGCACGCCAGCGGCGGCGCGCGCCGGCCGGGAGCTCCGTGAGCCGGGTCACGGGTCCTGCGGACTCGATCGCCGCGGGGATACCCGCGATCAGCTCACGGAGAGGATGAACGGGGAGATGCTAATGTAAACAGCATCTCCCCGTTCAGCCTAGTGACAAGTGCCACTGATCACAGCTCCCTGTCATCGGGAGCTGTGATCAGAGTAATGACACTGCTAGCCCATCCTCCCTACAGTTAGTAATCACTCCCCTAGTACTACTGACTTAACCCCTACCCGCCCCTAGTGGTTAACCCCTTCACTGCCAGTGTCATTTACACAGTAATCAGTGCATTTTTAATCGCACTGATTGCTGTATAAATGACAATGGTCCCAAAAATGTGTCAAAAATGTCCGACGTGTCCGCCATAATGTCGCAGTCACAAAAAAAAAATCGCTGATCGCCGCCATTACTGGTAAAAAAAAAATTATTAATAAAAATGCCATAAAACTATCCCCTATTTTGTAAACGCTATAACTTTTGCGCAAAGCAATCAATAAACGCTTATTGCGATTTTTTTTTACCAAAAATATGTAAAAGAATACGTATCAGCCTAAACTGAGGAAAAAAAATGTTTTTTTATATATTTTTGGGGGATATTTATTATAGCAAAATCTAAAAAATAATGCGTTTTTTTCAAAATTGTCGCTCTTATTTTGTTTATAGAGCAAAAAAAAAAAAAATGCAGGGGTAATCAAATACCACCAAAAGAAAGCTCTATTTGTGGGAAAAAAAGGACTTCAATTTTGTTTGGGAGCCACGTCGCATGACCGCGCAATTGTCAGTTAAAGCGACGCAGTGCCGAATCGCAAAAAGTGCTCTGGTCAGAAAGGGGGTAAATTCTTCCGGGGTTGAAGTGGTTAAAGACTTGTAGTTTTATTAGCTGTTTTTTTTTTTTTTGACAGGGGTGCAGTTTCAGTGCTTGCCATTTGTGCCATTTTCACTAGATACGCCTCTGGGAGACACAGAGAGAGAGAGAATGTGTAATCATTTTTATTTACCGATGACGGATGCAGTCTGGGGTGCGCTCAATCCCTCTCACAGCTTTTACTGCCATGGTGACGCGAAACCATGCAGCGTTCTTCTGATTTGCTGAAGAGGATGTAGAAAACAGGATGACCCGTTCTTTGGCCACCGTGTTTGCAAGGGCTGCATTCTCTGCGTCATTAAAGCGAGGGCTCCTTTTGCTGGACTCCTTGGGGGCGGCACCACTTCTGGCATCAGCCGTAAATGATGGTTTTGAGGTCACAGCCACTGGAGGAATCATTTTCCTCTTTTTTCCTCCTTCATTCCTCCTTGGCTTCCTCTTAGTTGAGGTAGAACGCTGTTTCGCCTCCTCCCCTATCTTATGCCTCTCCCCCCCACGCCTCCTCTTTCTCCCATTTCTACTCACACCACCCTCCAATGCACCCACACCACTTTCACACTCAGCAGCACCACCACTCTCAACAACACGTTCAGACTCACCACCACCACACACATTCACTCTCCCAAAATCCCACACAAGCTCCTGCAGATGTAAAGACACACCATCAGCTGCATTTCCATCTGCATCATCCACATTCTCACCCTCACACACACCTGCCCTCTCCACATCAGACATCCTGCACACCAAACACACACAATCACACAGATAAAGCTCACTCACTGCAAATCCAAAACAAAACAGTCAGCAGACAGTAAGTGACCAGCACCTAGTTAGATCTCCCCTCTCTCTCACACAAAATGGCCACAGGTGCATTCTGGTACAGTGCTGCCAAAAAAGTGCTTCTGAAATAAAGATAAATTAAGTAAATTTTTTATTTAAAATCATTTTTGAATTGTCAGACTGTCTAATTCAATTCTTATATGTGTAAAATTCGGCAGACACACTTAAATAGGAAAATAGCTGAATTTGGTTGAATTATTATCGAATCCTGTTGAAATATTATCGAATTTGGTTGAAATATTTTCGAATGCGGTTGAAATATTATCAAATTCGGTAGAAATATTTTCGAATGCGATTGAAATATTATCAAATTCAGTAGAAATATTATCGAATGCGATTGAAATAATTTTGAATACAGTTGAAATAATTTCGAATGCGGTTGAAATATTATCAAATTCGGTAGAAATATTTTCTAATGCGATTGAAATATTATCGAATACGATTGAAATGATTTCTAATACGGTTGAAATAATTTCGAATGCTGTTGAAATATTTTCGAATGCGGTTGAAATAATATCGAATCCGGTTGAAATATTTTCGAATTCGAACGATTTTCGAATTCGGTCGAAAACTAAACTGATTCGAAAAACGAATTTAATGAATTTAACGAATCTAACTAAACTAAATTAATTAAATAACGAATTAATACGAAACGAAACGAAACGAATTTTTTCATTGTGCACATGCCTAATACTCCAGGTGCGGCCAGACCAGAGTCTTGTAGAGTGGGAGAATTATCGTTTTATCTCTGGAGTTGATCCCCTTTTTAATGCATGCCAATATTCTGTTTGCTTTGTTAGCAGCAGCTTGGCATTGCCTGCCATTGCCGAGCCTATCATCTACTAGGACCCCCAGGTCCTTTTCCATCCTAGATTCCCCCAGAGGTTCTCCCCCCAGTGTATAGATTGCATTCATATTTTTGCCACCCAAATGCATTATTTTACATTTTTCTACATTGAACCTCATTTGCCATGTAGTCGCCCACCCCATTAATTTGTTCAGGTCTTTTTGCAAGGTTTCCACATCCTGCGGAGAAGTTATTGCCCTGCTTAGCTTAGTATCGTCTGCAAATACAGAGATTGAACTGTTTATGCCATCCTCCAGGTCGTTTATAAACAAATTAAATAGGATTGGTCCCAGCACAGAACCCTGGGGAACCCCACTACCCACCCCTGACCATTCTGAGTACTCCCCATTTATCACCACCCTCTGAACTCGCCCTTGTAGCCAGTTTTTTAATCCATGTACTCACCCTATGGTCCATGGCAACTGACCTTATTTTGTACAGTAAACGTTTATGGGGAACTGTGTCAAATGCTTTTGCAAAATCCAGATCCACCACGTCTACGGGCCTTCCTTTATCTAGATAGAAACTCACCTCCTCATAGAAGGTTAATAGATTGGTTTGGCAAGAACGATTCTTCATGAATCCATGCTGATTACTGCTAATGATATCGTTCTTATTACCAAAATCTTGTATATAGTCCCTTATTATCCCCTCCAAGAGTTTACATACTATTGATGTTAGGCTAACTGGTCTGTAATTCCCAGGGATGTATTTTGGGCCCTTTTTAAATATTGGTGCTACATTGGCTTTTCTCCAATCAGCTGGTACCATTCCAGTCAATAGACTGTCTGTAAAAATTAGGAACAACGGTCTGGCAATCACTTGACTGAGTTCCCTAAGTACCCTCGGATGCAAGCCATCTGGTCCCAGTGATTTATTAATGTTAAGTTTCTCAAGTCTAATTTTAATTCCGTCCTCTGTTAACCATGGAGGTGCTTCCTGTGTTGTGTCATGAGGATAAACACTGCAGTTTTGGTTACTGAAGCCCCCCGATTCACTTGTGAAGACTGAGGAGAAGAATAAATTCAATACCTTTGCCATCTCCCCATCCTTTGTAACCAGATGTCCTTCCTCATTCTTTATGGGGCCAATATGGTCTGTCCTCCCTTTTTTACTGTTTACATACTTAAAGAATTTCTTGGGATTTTTTTGCTCTCCTCCGCTATGTGTCCTTCATGTTCTATCTTAGCCGTCCTAATTGCACCCTTACATTTCTTATTGCATTCTTTATAAAGTCTGAATGCTGAGGATGATCCCTCAACCTTGTATTTTTTGAAGGCCTTCTCCTTTGCTTTTATATGCATTTTTACATTGGAGTTAAGCCATCCAGGATTTTTGTTCGCTCTTTTAAATTTATTACCCAATGGGATACATTGGCTAATGCCCTTATTTAATATGCTCTTAAAGCAAGCCCATCTCTCCTCCGTATTCTTTGTTCCTAATATTTTATCCCAATTTATGCCTTTTAGCAAGGTTTGTAGTTTAGGGAAGTTGGCTCTTTTGAAATTCCCTTCATGTTTCCTATTTGTGTGATTTATACTGAAACTAATTGACCTGTGATCGCTGTCAGGTTTCCTGGGTCCCCCCAATACCTTCTGAGATTCATGTGTATTCTCTTCCTAATTCCGGGGTCCTCCCCTGATTCCTCCTGAGATTCTCCTGGATCCCCTACCCTACAGCCACCCCCCAATTCCTCCTGAGGTTTCCTGGATTACCCTAATTCTCATTGCACACACCCCCCCAGTTCCTCTAATTCTTCCATTTCTCAAACCACCCCACAACTCCTCATGAAATTTCCTGGATTTTCTCTGATTCCACCTGAGACACCCGAACCTCCTGATTCCTCTAAAAAATTCTTGGACCCCCCTACCTCTAAATTCATACTGAGATTCTTCTGGATCCCCCTGATTCCTCCTGAAATTTTCTGTTTATATGCAGACATCTTCAGAAGACAGGAGCTATTGAGGATTTGGTGATCATCTCTGAGAAACCTCTGCTGAGAGGGATTGTCCGTCTTATCGCCGTTACCGGAGAAGAAGCCAGAGAGGTCAGATATCTGAGGCCCAGCACACATCCATCCAATTCTCTGCATGATACAATTTAATTATAATTATTTTAATTATTGATGATCATTAAGAATTAAAAATCAGTGAAATTTACTGTTATTTTGATCCTGTACAATAAAATATAAGACCTCCCAGGTCACCTTCATTCTCTGATTTTCTCTCCAGGCATGGGAGACGGGACAGGTTCTACGCAGGGAAGTGGATTCCATTGTTGAGCAGATGAAGATGATAACCCCTTCCCTGAATGACGCTCAGAGGTTGTCCAAGGAGGTCGGACTTGTGACAGATGTGAGTGAAGATCGGGGCGTCAGAATTCACACCGGAGGGGCGTTAGGAAACGGGTGATGCTATATACCACAGCAGGGGGGAGAAATGTGGTCACATGACTTACAGACTAAATAGAAGGGGTACCGATGGGAAAAAAAATGATGGACACTAAAATAAAAATAAGAAATTTCACATTGTCTCCCTTGATCACACATCTCCCCAAAAATCTATCACTGGAAGCTCCAACAAAGCCGCCATAACTGTGCAATTGTTCCTTTACTTTGCAGAGTGTGGACAGCGCCTCCATGCCCCAGTGGCAGAGGAAGGAACTACAGGCATCTCTCAAGGCTTTAGGGAGAAAGGTAAAGGAGGGGCAGGGCTATCTTACACATGGGGATAGGGACTGGGGATAATATATTTTATAATGTGTGGCCGGATGACTTCACAGCTCTTCATTGGATGGAATCATTCCAGGTATAGGATCTCCTGGAATAGAGCGGAATTCAATTCTGGGAGATCTCCTGCCACCAATCAGATTCTAATGCTCCTTTTCCCCCTCCCCCAGGCTGCAGAGAGAGTCCCGAGTCTGCTGGAGAGGCATGGCCAGCGTCCCGTCATCGTCGATGCCGATGTGATATCGCCATTTCCTCTCCTGATATAGATAATCATGTCCTTCCTCCCTGGAACTCCTCCTCCCTCCACCTTCCTGGATCTCCCCCTCCCTGGAACTCCCCCTCCCTCCGCCTACCTGGAACTCCCCCTCCCTGGAACATCCCCTCCCTCCGCCTTCCTGGAACGTCCCCTCCATCTGCCTTCCTGGAACTCCCCCTCCCTGGAACTCCCCCACCCTCCACCTCCCTGGAACTCCCCCTCCCTGGAACGTCCCCTCCCTCCGCCTCCCTGGAATTCCCCCTGCCTCCGCCTCCCTGGAACCCTTCCTCCTCCTCACTGGAACTCCCCCTCCCTTTGTCTCCTTCCTCTGTGCTCCGCAGGCACGCTCCCTATCATCAGGCTGATTGTTGCTCCCTTCCTGGAACTCCCCCTCCCTCTGCCTTCCTGGAACTCCCATTCCCTGGAACGTCCCCTCCCTCCGCCTTCCTGGAACTCCCCCTTCCTGGAACTCCCCCTCCCTCCGCCACCCTGGAACTCCCCCTGCCCCTGCCTCCTTGGAACCCCCCCTCTGCCCCCCTGGAACTCTCCCTCCTCCTCACTGGAACTCCCCCTCCCTTTGCCTTCCTGGAACTCCCATTCCCTGGAATGTCCCCTCCCTCCGCCTTCCTGGAACTCCCCTTTCCTGGAACTCCCCCTCCCTCCGCCTCCCTGGAACTCCCCCTGCCTCCACCTCCTTGGAACCCCCCCTCTGCCCCCCTGAAACTCTCCCTCCTCCTCACTGGAACTCCCCCTCCCTTTTGTCTCTCTGGAACTCTTCCTCTGTGCTTCTCAGGCACGCTTCCTATTATCAGGCTGATTGTTGCTCCCATCCAGTCTCAGGAGAGCCACCTGATGATAGACAGTGAGGTGGAAGAGCATGGAAGGACAATAGAGTGTCAGTGAAAGGTGTGGGAGTGAAGTCATCAGAGGTTGTAGAACCTCCCGTATTGTCTTCTCCAATTAGTAATGGTTGTGTGTGGTACCCCCTGCAGGTCCTGATGAAGATGGTCTTCCTGCTGTGTGAGCGGTGCCCAGGCTCAGCGGTGATGCTGTTCAGCAGGCAGAGCTCCGGGAAGGTGCTGTGTGCATGTCAGATGGCCAAGGTAAGGGGGGCTTTTATTTCATGTCTGATCCATGTGTATTCAGGAGTTCTGCTCATGTGATCTCTTCTCTCCTCCCCCTCAGGGCCCCTCCCCTGTTCTGTCTGCCCTGAATTGGGCAGTGGTGGTCTGCTCGGCGATGGTTGGTAAGGCTGGCGGTTCAGAGGGATCCGCCAATGGAAATGGAAGCTGTGAGAACCTGGACGGGGTTCTGGAGGCGGCACTGAAATTCAGACAGACAGAACTTAGGGACACCGGACATGACACGTGGCGGGCGGGAGAGAACTGACCCCCTGGTGTCCAATTGGTGGAACTACATGAAATCTGAGAGGTTGATGGTGGACATAGAGGTCAGGTGACAGATGTGGACATCACACAGGAGAACATACATTTATATCAGGACTCTGCAGATGGGGCTATAGGGAGGAGTCATGTCCCTGAACATGTCAGCTGGGGGTGGCCCCACCATATTGGGGGCCAAATTCATATCCAGCCAATCAGTACACAAGGAGCCTCGCACAGTGTCATCACATCTCACAGTGATTTGTGGATGAACAAAGATGGAGTCTGGCCTTCCACTCTGGGCCTTCCAATGGGATCAGACTTCAGATTTGCATTACTGCTGTTGGGTGTGACTTTCACATTATTAATGTGCTTTGCTGTTCCATATTTCCATGGCTGTATTTCCTATGCAGATACATTTACATAAAGAAAATAACAAGGACAGTCAGTGGCATTGCTGGGGAATAGAGAAGATAAGAGGACCCGTCCATGGATGGAGTGCAATAAGAGGGCCTGGATCTGCACCTTTCCTGTTCACCAATGACTAGATCCCAGTAATCTGATAGGAACCCATCTAGGTAATATTGATTCAGCTGACACCATAGATGCCCCTTTGTGACAGGTCCTCTTTCAGTGTCCCATTAGCAGCAGGTGGAATCATTGGCTCTAGGTGGGCCCCTGGCTGGTGTGCTGTATCTCTCCGGGGGCCCCAGCTGTTTTGATGACCCTTCCGTGTTACCATTGAAATCTCTGTCAAGGAAAACAAAATCTGTATTTATTTCTTCTTCTTTGAGGGGCCCAGGAATTCAGAGACAAGTTATACTGCCGCCTACAGGAAGAATGGAACACTGGCAAACAAACTGTGGGCCAAGTATAGCCCCTCCTACTCCCAGTATGCCT
>JBBGZY010001902.1:600000-845000 GCA_037952925.1 Lithobates clamitans
GGTGACTGGTCTAATGCTGCGTACACACGATCAGAATTTCCGTCAGAAAAAACTTGGATGGTTTTTCAGATGGAATTTCGCTCAAGCTTGCCTTGCATATACACACGGCTCACACAAAAGATCTCTGAACTTTCGACCGTCAAGAATGCGGTGACGTACAACACTACGACGAGCCGCGAAAATGAAGTTCAATGCTTCTGAGCATGCATCAAATTGTTTCCAAGCATGCGTGATTTTTTTGTGCATCCGAATTGCATACAGACGAATGCATTTTCGGATAGGAACTTTTCCCGACCAAAAAATAGAGAACATGCTCTCAATCTTTTGCCGCCAGCAAAAGACCGATGGAGCACACACGGTCGCATTTTCCGACAAAAAGCTCTCATCAGAGTTTTTCTGGCGGAATTTCCGATTGGGTGTACACGGCATTACAGTGAGGAGAAGTGGAGGATCAGGTAAGTCCATCTTCTTTTCTGTGTCTCCTAGACCTAAACAAGCAAATAGTGCTCACAGTGCCGAACACAGCCTCAGCGGCATAATTTTAAAGTCTCCCACAGTTGGGCTTTAAGAAAGGTGAAAATAGCAGTCTCACAATAGATGGTAATTGATAAATAATCTAAGCAAACAAAAACACGTGCTAAAGATTTGAGAGGAATAGGTATTTGGTGTTTCAATGAATGGAGCAGCTGGGCGGAAAGAGCGGCATGGTTATGGCGGTGGTGGGTGGAGATGTCATGAATGGA
Organism: Lithobates clamitans; assembly: GCA_037952925.1. NCBI lineage: Eukaryota > Metazoa > Chordata > Amphibia > Anura > Ranidae > Lithobates > Lithobates clamitans. The sequence goes on from JBBGZY010001902.1 coordinate 600,744, forward strand.
GGAGGGTTTCTCCTAACAGAAGATGGATCAGCACAAGGAACACATTCTGCTGACTAAGTTATGTCCTTTGCGCAGATTTTTCTGTTTTTATCTTAGTTACACTTTGTGGTTTTACTTGCAATTTCTACTCTTCCTTTATTCCCACTTCTCAGAAATGAATTGCAACAGTTAGCAGAATAATTCTTTTAAGCAACCTGTATGTAATGTAACCACAGGACAACAGTGTCCATATATTATGCAATTTGGGGTATTTAGGTATGATTTTTCTAACATTATAACTTAGATAGCCCTTAACATCTGCAGTGTTGTTCTAATAATGACTGGTCACCTTTCTTACAGACATCAGCGGAGAGACACTACCACATGCATCCTGCACCCTCAGCTTTCATCTCCCTATGCAAGGAGCTCCTCCTGTCCATGCTTGAAAAGCAAGCAAGCATGCCATTGTAGAGCCTCATATTAGTCTCCCAACTGCGCACTCTGGTGGTGACCTGGAGATGCTTCCTGTAGAAAAAAAAGAGTGCTGAAGCCCTGATGATCCCCATAGAAAAGGTAAGCAGTGAATACTGAGCCTGCGGGTACAAAATTAATTAAAATAAACTGTGCTGAATTAAATATGGAGACTGCTATTGCTAACCTCCTTCTGAAAATGCTTGTTGCCTGGCACGTATACTGATTTTCTGACTTCAGTACATTGAATAACTGATAGGCATGCAGCCATTGAAATCATACAGAAGCCAGAACTTCTTATTTGCATACTTACTCCATGTCAGTCATTTGGACGGTATTGAAGCCAATATATCAACATGACAGCCAGGCAACTAGCATTTTTAAGAGAGGAGAACAATTGTGACATCCATATTTCTCCTCAGAACAGGGTCCTCTTAAAAGGATTTGCTTTGTAAATGCAGTTATCCTCCTAATCTTACAGCTCGTTCACACTAGCCGCAAACTAAGATGCTTCGATTTAGCATGTGTGCTAATTTGTTTCAGCACATCACATTGTTTACATTATTTTTAATTGAATGCGTACAGAGCTACACTCTATTCCGATTGCCACACTGCAACGTGTTGTGCTGCACTGCAGTGCTGTGACCTAAGATGCCATCTAATGCTCTGCGCAGCATTGTGATGTGAATGGGGCACAAAGAAAACAATTGTTTTCAATGTGCTCTTGTGCTGACTGGCATTGATCAGGTACATAAAAAAATCAGTCACTGCACATAGTGTAATACTTCAGAGCAGCAGTGGTTGGTCCATAGGGGGCGCATGCACCGGACCCCAATCCCCATGCGGGGCGCTGGACGCATGGATTTCTACGGGTTTTTTTTTTTTGGAGTACAGGATTAGAGCCTGAGGCTCTAATTGGCTTCAAAGATGTTGGGCTCGAGGCGAAGAGCCTTGCCCCCCGAGCCCACCCACTTGTGATATTAGTGAATCAACATTCACTATTGTCTTCCTACTTCTTTTCCCGGCCAATCAGGACAGGAAGTGGGTCCTAAGACCGGATTGGCCAGAAAAGAGTAGCCGGGGAAGCAGTCTGGGACCTGCATGGGATAAGTGCAGGTGGGCGAATGGCAGGTGGGCGGATGGGTGAGCGGGCAGGTGGGGGGGGGGTTTGTTTGCCACCCTCTCAAAAAATGGAGCACCAGCCGCCCCTGCTCCAGAGGCCTTAGGGGCAGAGCTTTTTTTTCAGCGGGAACATGGGGGAACGCAGGTCCGGCACCTCCAGCGCTGAATGTATGCAGTGGTAAAGGGTAGTGGGGTGTGCTGAAGGGTACAATGATGCCAGCTTCTGGGGGATCTATTGTTGCTGAGAGGGATTATGTTGCTAGTGGGTCAGTTGTTGCTGGGTGGATCTACTGTTGAGGGAGGAGTCTAGTGTTGCTGGCTGCTGCAGGGTCTATTGATGCTGGCTGCTGGGGAATCTATTGTTGCTAGGGGAGAACTATTGTTGTGGAAGGGGTCTATTGTTGCTGGGGGGGTCTTATGTTGGTGTGGGTCGATTGTTGCTGGAAGCGATCTACTGTTGAGGAGGGGTCTATTGTTGCTCACTGCCGGGAGATCTATTGTTGCTGGTGGGGTCTATCGTTCCTGGGGTGGGTCTGTTATTGTGAGATGGTATTTTGTTTAAAGAGGTCTATTCTTGCCGAGGGAATTGGTTATTGTTGGGGGTGTCTTTTACTGGGGGAGGGGGGTCGATTTTTGCTTGTTGCTGGCTGCATAGGATCCATTTTATTACCTTTATAGTTATAATTACCAAGATTACTTATGTAAAAAGTAACTCATGCTTACCCTACACATGAATCTACTTATTAAATATATAAAGAGGTACTGCAACTCATAAAAGGCTTAAATACTCAACCCAAATACATATACAAAAAATAAGTGCGCAACCAATACAAATAAATTGATATATAAAGTGCTTGAAAAACATGTATGTGTATACATAAAGATTACTTAGCACCACAAAAAGATACTTGGTTATGTTTTCTCTAAAAGAGATGGTTCTGGGAGGTGGGTATGGGGTGGAAACAAGGGACGGTGCTTGGAGGTGGGTGGGGGGGCAGAGACAAATGGTGAAACGGGAGAGGAGAGTATCTGCACCTATTCTTTGAGGGGAAAAAAGCCTTGATTAGGAGTATTTATGGCAACATCACTGACAGCTTTCTTTGTAGTTGTTCCCTATATTGCAACAAATCTTCACTTTTTGAGGCCCACTTTAATTTAAAAGATTTAAAAGAGTAATTTTCTTATTTAGAGGGTTTGTAGTCAATCTGTCTTGATGTTAATGTCCTCGTCTTGTAACCAATTTTGTCAGTTCACAAAAAAAGGGTAGTATTTACCAAGATGCATTACTAGTGCTTTACATTGGCACGCTCTGCCTCCATCCACTGGCATTAAAGCCAGGTGACAGGATGAGCTCCCTGTTTGACATAGTTGGTGTTTCAATCAGACAGATGACAAAATGAATTTATCCACTTTCCTTTTATTTCCTGTTACATTGGCAATTACATTAATACACAAAAACATTATCTGACACTTTTTTTCCTTGATGCTGATGTGGCTTGGATGACGGCACCACTCCTGCCTGAATGCTATAAAATATTTGACCTTTGTGCCTGAATTGTGACTACGAGGATGGTGATATTCCTAAAAGCTTCTGGCAAATATTTATATACAGTTTTGCATGTTTTTTTAATCTACGTTTTATTTCCTGTGTTTTATTTTCTGTAAGACTGTTTCATTACTTAATTCACTCCTCCATTCAGCAAAAACTGATATTTCCTGATTTTCTAGATGTTTCTGCGATATATCTTCTATCAGTTTTGAGTATACTATATTACCAAAAGTATTGGGACACCTGCCTTTACAGGCACATGAACTTTAATAGCATCCCAGTCTGAGTCCGTAGGGTTCAATATTGCGTTGGCCCACCCTTTGCAGCTATAACATCGTCAACTCTTCTGGGAAGGCTGCCCACAAGGTTTGGGAGTGTGTCTATGGGAATGTTTGACCATTCTTCCAGAAGCGCATTTGTAAAGTCAGGCACTGATGTGGACGAGAAGGCCTGACTCACAGTCTCCACTCTAATTCATCCCAAAGGTATTCTATCGGGTTAAGGTCAGGATTCTGTGCAGGTCAGTCAAGTTCCTCCACCCCAAACTCACTCATCCATGCCTTTGTGGAACTTGCTTTGAGCACTGGTGCACAGTCATATCGGAACAGAAAGGGGCCATCTCCAAACTGTTCCCACAAAGTTGGGAGCATGAAATTATCCAAAATGTCTTGGTATGCTGACACTTTAAGTGTTCCCTTTACTGGAACTAAGGGGTCAAGCTCAACTCCTGGAAAACAACCCCACACCATAATCCCCCCTCCACCAAATGATTTGGATCAGTGCACAAAGCAAGGTCCATAAAGACACGGATGAGCGAGTTTGGAGTGGAGGAACTTGACTGGCCTGCACATAGTCCTGACCTCAACCCGATAAATTAAAGAGGAGACTGGGATGCCATAAAATAGGTTGTAAACCCTGGAAAAACCTGTAAGACAAAGGCATACTGAGCTAGTATAAAGGAAAGAGAAAGACGCCTCTAAGTGCAGTGGTAAAAGATTTATTACAGGCAAAATGGGATTAAAAACACTTACAAGAGACTACTGCCCTGTACACACAGTCGGATTTTCCGACAAAAAATGTGCGATCTGAGCTTGTTGTCGGGAATTTCCATCGGAATTTCCGACACACAAAGTTTGAGAGCAGGCTATAAAATTTTCCCACAACAAAATTCGTTCACGTCAATTCCGACCATGTGTGGCCAATTCCGACGCACAAAGTGCCACGCATGCTCAGAATAAATTCAGAGACAGAACTGCTCGGTCTGGTAAAATTAGCGTTCGTAATGGATATAGCATTTTCGTCACGCTGCAATGTTTTAAATTGTTTAATGCAGCGCTCTCTCTTCTTCTTTATAATGCTAGAAGAATGAAGTTGTTTTGCTGCTCATATTCACACAGCCTCCTACAAACTTCTTTCTTTATTATTTATCGTGATTTCATGAATATAATATTTTTATTTGTCACATCTCCCGAAAAAAAAATTTTTTTTATGTTTTTAGATTTTGTAATTTTTTTTTTAGTTTTTTAAATCCTGATCTCCTGTTATTTTTTTCATTATTTTTTTTAACTCCAGAATAGTTTTGGGTGTGTTTTGTGTGTCAAGTTACCACAACACCATTATTATCTTGTATTATTTAATCTCAAGGAGGTTGTTTGGTGTTGGTGTCTCTTGTTATTTCACATTGTATTTTTGAAATGTACCTGCCTCCTCACAAACAAACTGTCCTTTTTGAAGGAAAACATACATAGGCGAGTATTATTAAAAAAAAAAAACTTTATTAAGGGGCCCATACCAAATAAAGAGGGAGGCAACGCTGGAGAAACTGCAGAAATTGGCAAAGCCTTTGGCCCCCAGGGCACACATCAACTATTTTAATGCAAAATTGGTGGCCTGAGGAGTCCATATATAAGGAAGTACAATTTGGTCCAGAAGTCCAAGAGATCATGAACAGCAGCAGATGACATACATGTCCCCAGGCTGTGGTCATACAAGAGCCTGCATCTTTTGTCAGACCAGACTGAACCCAGGCCATCACTTTCTTGTCTTCCTTCCACTCTTTCTTCCAGGCTGTGTCTGTGGTGGTGGAGGTGTGGCAGGAGGAGGAGGATGATGCAACTCACACAGGTGGGTATTGGGTGTGATTTGGCCCCTCACCCCCTTAGTTAAAGTTTTATAAAGGATTTCCTCACACATGAGGCATTGGCCCTCCTGCATGTCCTGCAGTTTAGTGGCAGCCATGGAGGCAAAGGCCTCTTAACGAGTGGGGGTGGCTCTGAGGGACGCAGAAGCCTCCTGAATCAGCCTGAGCGCTGACTCCTCCACGTTACTCCCCTTCCTGGGTCTTTTGTTTGGAAGGCGGAGGGGAGGAAACTGGTATTCTGTGAGGCTCCTACTGGGCCCGGCCTCCTCCTGGCTGCCACATACCCCCGCCTCCTCCTGGCTGCCGAATTCCACAGCCTTCTCCTGTGTGCCACATTCCACAGCCTCCTCCTGGCTGCCACATTCCACAGCCTCCTCCTGGCTGAGGTCTTCCTGTGTATGAAAAAGGGACATAGTTTTAGTTTTTTCTTCATCAGTCACATACAATTTTCATCTCATGACTGTTGCAAATTGAATGTTAACAAATATAAAAGATTATCATTCTGAGCCCAGCATTTTTCATTCTTGTCACAATTATTTTTGCCCACTACTGTCTAGTGATATATAAAACACTTTATTAAATCAGCAATTAGTGATCAATAATAACATCTAGTAAACATAATTTATTTATTGACAAGAAATCTGTAGAACAATGCTATACCTGGCTCAAGCTGGGCTCCTCCACTTCTTCCTGGCTGGAAGTCCCAGGTTGGACATCGGAAGCCTCAGCTGGGGTGAAAGATAGGGTGGAAGGAAGAGTGGAAGGAAGGGTTGAGAGGGATTCCCTTACTTCAGTCTGGTCTGACAGAAAACAAATTCTCTCATAGTACCACAGCCTGGGGACATAAACGTCATCTGCTGCAGCTCCGTATCTCTAGGAATCCTGGACTTTCTTGCGCTCCCTAAGATAAGTGCTCCTCAGGCCACCAATTTTGGCTTTTAAATAGGGGATGGTTGCCGTGGGGACCACCGGCTTCACCAACTCCAGCAATTTCTCCAGCGCTGCCTGCCTCTTTTGTTTATGATTATATTGTGGGTGTTTGACCTGCCACAGACAAGGCAGCACCCTGTATTTGTCTATGAACAGGGGGAGGAAGTTGTGGTCATAGAAGCCATCCATTTTATCTGCAATACACAAGACAAACCCTAATGTCAGGCTAAAGTCTCCTAATCTTGTCCAAGTATAGGCCTCAATCTATAAGCAGTATAGGCCCAAGTTAAAATTGTACCTTCGTTATCACGATCGGCGCTTCCGATACTCCTTCCTCTGCTCACAGATCGTACGTACGATGCGCGCATGTTACGCTTTATATACACTGCGCATGCGTGAAACTCCGCCCGCCCCTGACATTCTTTCTAGTCTATTCCCTGCCCCTTGTCTTTCTGGGGCAGAGCACATGGTGGAGACACAACAGGTGCATGATAATTCCAGCAACGAGGAGGAGGAGGAAAGCCCGGAGCCAGAAACGTCACGATCCTGGAGGAGAAGATTTAAGGCATCAAATATGGCCTTTGTTGAGATGGTGGAGATGGTTGACATATTGAAGAGGGCCGACTATGACGGGAAGTATGGACCCTACCCAAACCCAAATGTGAGAAAGGCCAAGATCATGGCTAAAGTTGTGAAGAGTCTGCACAGGAATTTTGGGGTATGGCGGTCCAAGGATCAACTGAGGAAACGGTGGTCGGACCTCAAATTAAGGGAGCACGATCAGTATAGAAGGATCAGGAGAGTGCTGCAAAAAAGTAAGTAGTTGTCCTGTGTTCCTATTATTTCTTTTTATTACGTTTGTGCTGCTCCATGTGCTTTTCTTTACTGTTGTACAGTTTAAAATGGCAACTTTCATGTTCATGGACACATTATTCGTTCGTAGGAAACATTGTTCGTTCGGCCACTAAAACACCATGTTTTGGCCAGATGCAGTTCAATACATTTTTTTGACCTACTTCTCTTAAAATAAGTTGTTGTCTGGATGGGTTTGTAACTAGAATGAAATGTAAACTAGATTCTGTGTAAGGAGAGGAAACTCAGCAGCTGTTTACACATCTGGACACAGGAGCACTAGTGTGGGACACCAGAACACCTTTTTTATTAGGGGTCCCACACAGGTGCTCCAGTGTATACTATAGGGGTGTCTCCATCTGTGAAGCTTGTACAAAACAAGTAAGTATTCCAGCTTTACAAAGGTAAAAAATATTTCTTCATCTTGGAACTCTGCCAAAAGAGACAATTGTACCCAACTTCCAAGCAATGTTTCATATTCCTATTTCTGGCCTCAAATAACTGTGCTAAGTATACCTATTTTTTTCACATAGGAGAGAAAAGACTCGGAGGACACCACTCATCAGAGGAGACCACGGACCCCCCACCTCAGGAAGAAGGGGAAATCACCCAAACCCAACCAGAGGAGGAGGAGGGAGACGTTATAAAACTTGTCACCACAACAGGTGTCTGCGAACACAGCTTCAGGTAAGAGATGGATGCCTGCATATTTATAATACATTGTGTGGTTTTGTTTTTTTTGGGTTTTTTTTGTTTTTTTTAAGGTGATCGTGATGTTGTTGAAGAATAATGTAATTTCACAAGTGAAAATGCCCAGATCCTCATCGGGGAGATAATGGGGTGTAATAGGGATTTAGAAACCCTAAAGAAAAACATCAATGATGTTCAAAACAAAATGAAGAACATCATTGATGTTTTATGGAGAATATAAAACACCCAGAAATCTCTAATATGTCAAATATGTCAAAATCCCTTTTGACATATTACAGAAAAGCCAAATTTTGAAGATGCACACAGTTTGTCAACATGTGCTATCTGCCATCACAGGAGATCAATGTACGCGTTTTGTGGGTGCAACCCCTTCCTCGATTATAAAGTAGCTGAGAGGAAGGTGTTGCACCCCCAAAACACGTCCCTTAATCCCCAATGATGGCAGCTAGCACATGCTGACATTAGGCAATTTGTGTGCATCTTCAAAATTTGGCTTTTCCAGGGGTGACATCACCCCATCTGCTGAACGCAATATCAAACACAGTTTATAAATACTCATGTCTGATATTGCCTTCACTTTCTATAAAAGTTGAACTTTGTAAGTTCCAGAGTTGTGTATTTTTTATGGTTTTAAACATGCCTATGTATTTTCCTTTAGTAAATAACACCCAACAGTGCTTTCTAATTTTACACAATCACGCCATTTTCAGGACTCCCCAAATTTCGGTCATGGTGTTGAAAATTATTAATATTTTTGTCAGTAATGCATTACATACATTAACAAAAAAAACAAAGTGTGTGTGTAGCAGACCCACAACATAATAATAATAGTTAGCCGAAGAAGAGATTGTCACCGCATGTGTCAACGAAATTTCGTTTGCACTGTTGAAGAAAAAGGCAAAAAAATTGGAACATTAATAAAAGATAACCGAGGAGACAGTTAAAAGAAAGCCAAGCAGTAAATCAAAGCAAATATTTGTTCAGTTTCAAATATTTTTTTATTTAAAAAATGTCTCAGACATCTAGAAATGCGCTTGCTCAAGTCCCCATCCCTGACAACCCTTAGAGAACTCACTAGTGTAAGGGCTGGACTGAAAGATATCGAAATAGGGAAGATAGAAAAGGCGCTAGTCAGGCTTAGACAGACTTACTACGACAAAGCCAACAAACCACACACACTCTTGGCGAAACAGCTTCGCGATCAGGCAGCAACCGCTACCACTACACAACTTAGGGAGGCAAATGGCGTCCTCCACTCCCACCCTGACAAAATAGCACAACTTTTTCACGATTTTTATTCCGCATTGTATAACGACCCGAATGTCCCGCACAACCCACCTCCTCCTGACCTAACCCAGGCTATCTACACCTATTTAGCGGAAACAGACACTCCCAAGCTCACTCCCTCTGCCCTGGAGACTCTTAACGCCTCCATCACAGAGGAGGAGATAACGGAAACAATTAAACTGCTACCAAATAATAAGGCCCCTGGGCCTGATGGACTACCGTACCTCTATTATAAGACGTTTCTAACACACCTACCTGACACTAATCCCAAAGCTAGGGAAAGACCACACCCTCCCATCCAATTACAGGCCGATAGCACTTCTAAATACTGACTTAAAAATCTTTACGAAAATATTGGCCAATAGATTAAACAACTATATGCCGTCTCTGGTCCATAGAGACCAGGTGGGCTTTGTTCCCTGTCGACAGGCTGGGGATAACACCCGGAGGGTCATTGACCTGGTCGAGGTTGCGAACAGGAACAAATTAGAGGCAATACTCCTAAGTTTGGACGCCGAAAAAGCCTTTGATAGGCTGGGCTGGCCCTTCCTGTTCGCGACTCTCGACCGGGCTGGTATTGAGGGCCCGTTCCTTCGAGCTATCACCCACCTATACTCGGCCCCAACAGCCCAGGTTCGCACTAATTTTACAACTTCCCCTACTTTCTTAATTTCTAATGGGACCCGCCAAGGCTGCCCACTCTCCCCTCTTTTATATGCCCTATGCATTGAACCACTGGCAGCACATATCAGAAACAACCCAAATGTACACGGTATACCAGTCCGTACTAGAGATTTCAAAATCTCCTTATTTGCAGATGATGTCCTCCTCACTCTCACCCAACCCCACATATCTCTTCCGAATTTACAAGCAGAGCTGGAGAGATATAGCACCCTCTCGGGTTATAAAATTAATAGCTCCAAGACAGAAGTTCTCCCTCTTAATTTATCACCCCAGACATTCTCAACGCTTTCACAAACTTTTCCATACTCTTGGCGGACCTCTTCCTTAAAATATCTGGGGGTGCATATTACTCCCACATACGGCACTCTATACAAGGCCAACTTCCCCCAAATATTCGCTTCTATCAGAACCTCCTTAAATAAATGGAGATCCCTGAAACTGTCCCTTTTTGGTAGACTTGCAACCTTGAAGATGACGATACTACCTAGGCTTCTATATTTGTTCGAGACGCTTCCTATCCCCATTCCGAGTTCACACCTAAAAAAACTTCAGGGTGACCTAATAAACTTTTTTTGGAATTATAAAAGACACCGTGTTGCTAGATCGGTTCTATACGCCCCACGTACCCAAGGAGGACTGGCGTTCCCCAATATAGCTAAGTACTATTTAGCAGCCCAACTAAGACCTATAGCCTCCTGGTGTACCCTACACGCTTACAATAGGTGGACACAGATAGAAAAGTTATGGCTAGCCCCTATACACCCAAATTCCATGCTTTGGAGCTCTGATATACCTCAAAACAGCGTACAATTGCTAGGACCAATGGCTCTTCTACGTACATTATGGCGACGGGCCAAACTGAAATACCCACTCACCACAATGACGTCCCCAGTTACCTCATTTCTATTCACACCCAATATCCCTGACAGCTTAACCTCACAAATGTCCCATTTCTGGATGGACAAGGCTATATTTCGGTATGGACAATTAATTGACCCTAAAACTAGAATGCTACGATCCTTCCAAGAACTACAAAAAATTTTTGATATTCCCAAACAGGCTTTTTTCAGTTACCTACAAATACGCCACTATGCACAATCGCTGAGGTCGAACTTAAGATTCTCTCCCCTGACAGACTTCGAAAAACTATGTTTAGAGGGCTCGTCCCCTAAAGGCATGATTTCACATTCCTACCAAATACTGGTCACTGATTTCTCACCAGATGGGCCACGACACCCATATATGGCTAAGTGGGAGCAGGCTTTGGGCTCAGATCTATCCCTCAAGACCTGGCAATTTATATGGAACCAGGCTACTAAAAGCTCCATATGCACGCTTTATAAAGAAAATCAATACAAAATACTATTCCATTGGTATCAGACCCCTGACCTGCTCCACTCTATATATCCCACAGCCGACTCTCGCTGTTGGAGATGCTATAAGGATAAGGGGAACACTATTTCATGTCTATTGGACCTGCCCTCTAATCAGCCCTTACTGGAGTATGGTACAATCCCTGCTCCAGTCTATCTTTGATACTGGAGTGCTTCTAGATCCGAAGATCTTTCTTTTGGGCCTTCCGCCTACCACCTTCTCAAAAACCTCCAAAAAACTCTTAACGCATGTGCTTACTGCAGCACGCTGCCTGGTGGCTCTAAAATGGAAAAAAAGAGAGACTCCTTCACTGACTGAGCTGCACTCCAGGATTAGGGATGTTAAAAGAATGGAATATCTTACGGCCTCATTAAATGATACTCTTGAGAAACATAACCGTATTTGGGAACCCTGGGTTCTGTTTGAGACCCCTGTGACTTAATGATATAGGTCATTCATGTACCTATAACCTGTCCCCCACAGACGTGTCCCGGGTTTGGTGATGGGTGGCGACCTTCCCCCCCCTTTTCTCTTCCCCCTCTATCTACTCTTTTTCTTCTCTATTTTTTATTCTTTTAATTTTTTTTTTTTTTTCTTTTTATGAAGCTATAAACATATGTAAAGGGTACTAATGGATACAATGTATGAAACGTTTAACTGTCTAGTTAACCTACTCCGTTTCATTACTAACTGTTTATATTACCAGGCTTAACCGTCCAATGTTTGGATGACTATGTGCCAAATTGAAATGTGACACTATGACTTCTTTTTATTCCTGTACCCAATACTATAGTGCTGTAATTGTTAACTTTTTTTCTGTTGAAAAATAATAAAAATTGTCAATTATAAAAAAAAAAAAAAAAAAATGTCTCAGACATTGTCTGGCATATCGATGGCCCCCCTACCCGCAAAGTATTCCATGTATCTTATACGGACCTCGCGGGCACTCTGGGGGGGCAAGCCAGGACGGCCAGTTTCAAGCGCCATCAGGGTTGGCCCAACTGAGGCAGCATAGTTCAAAGAATTTCTCCTTAAAAAGTTGTGGAGAAAACAGCAACACAGGATGATGTGATTAAGTTTATATTCCGCCATGTGTATCGGTGTAAGAAACCGGCTGGCCATTATTCCAAACGTGTTCTCCACCACTCTTCTGGCTCTGGCCAGCCGGTAATTAAAAGCCCTCTGGTCCGGGGTGAGGGTCCTCATAGGAAATGGCCGCATAAGATGGTCCCCCAGCGCAAACGCTTCATCCGCAATGAAGACAAATGGGAGTCCTTCCGCATTGTCTTCTGGAGGTGGCAAGCCCAAGCTGCCATTCTGGGGACGCCTGTAGAACTCCGTCTGGGCGATGACTCCACCACCCGGCATCCGGCCATTGTTCCCCACGTTCACATACAGGAACTCGTAAGTAGCTGACACCACTGCCAACATCACAATACTATTGAACCCCTTGTAATTATAATAGTATGACCCCGAGTTGGGGGGTGGGACGATGTGGATGTGTTTCCCATCAATTTCCCCTACGCAGTTGGGAAAATCCCACTGCTGGTTAAAGTGGGAGGCCACAGTCTGCCATTCCTGTGGGTTGGAAGGAAACTGTGGAGTCAAACAAGAATAAAAAAAAATATTCATTTTGCACATAATTATTGAAAGCAGATTAGACACAAACATTATTGGCCAACATCAGTATAACATTTATTTTAGGGAGTATTTAAAGACAAAGGTATAAGGCCCACTTATCAGATTCATCACCCCCTCTGATGGCCCATTGTAAAAATTTTAGGGGGGAGATGTTTTGGACAGGTAACCCTCTCCACTTCATTGAGAGATGAATGCCTAAGTAATGTGTAATACTTTGGTCAGCCCCGCCTTACGTACACTATTGGCAGCCCACTGGACAGGTAAGAAGTGTCACAATACAAAGATATAAATACACACTGTACACATTTTTGCACATTTTTACATTCTGCTATTACCTATCAAGATAATAATAGGATACAAAAAATTTTAACATTACCATTTGAAAGTATTCAGGCAGGCCCTTGCACTACATGCTTTGGGGAATTCATTCATAAATCTGAGCACAAAAGAGGTAGGTATAGTGTGTATGGGTTTGGCAAACTCAGCAGATAGAGGATTGGTGTCAGCTGACTTAGCAGTTGGGGGGGGGGGGGAGGGAGGGAGGGTTCCAAATGATTTTGGGACCCAAAAAAAAGCCTCTGGCACTCTGGCTGAATTTAAAGCACAAATAACATTTGTACACATTTTAGGGGGTGTTAAGGGTAAAGCACTACTATGGAGCTGACAAAATACATTGTTAAGTGACTAGACGAGGTGGATATAGGCCCAGGAGAGCATGCTGGGGAGGTAAGTGAAGGCAAATATGCATGAAGGACAAAAAAAAATAAAATTTTAAATTCCAGCATGCATGAGGACAAAGGGGATATTCACAGAATATTACAATCATGGTAATTAGGGAATAAGGAAAGAATTACAATACATTAGCAAACATTAAATACATATAATGAGATTTTAAAGGATCAATCTTACCTTTAATATAGTCCTTCTGCAGGACCTGGATGATGGCAGAACAGGTCTCTGGGATAATGATCCCCATAGCCTGGGGGGAGATGCCTGTCGAGAACTTGAGGTCCTGCAGGCTTCTCCCCGTGATCAAGCACTGCAACGTGGCGACTAGCCTCTGCTCCGGAGTGATGGCTTGCCTCATGCAGGTATCCTGCCTGCTGATATAAGGGGTCAGTAAAGCCAACAAATGGTGAAATACGGGGTCCCTCATCTGGAGAAAGTTCCTGAAATCATCAGGATTATTCTCACGGATCTCACGGAGCAAAGGCATGTGACAGAATTGGTCACGCTGGAGCAACCAATTTTTGGTCCATGAACTCTTCCTCACCCTGTTCATGGACTGGGCTTGTGTCAAAGTAAGAACCCCAACACCAAGCCCCCGCACAGCACAAACTCTATGATGAGTACGTACACGCAACATGGCTAGAAAACGGTCGGCTGGTCAGAATGAAGTAACAGAACGCACTGAAGAACAGCAAGGCCTGTGAAAGCGACCTGAAAATCAGTAACGAACGGACAAGAACACAATGATAAATCAATGGGAACTCACTGCACGCACTGAAGACCAGAAACAAACCCACAAGCACAAACTGAACAACAGAAAAACGATCGCTGTAATCCTCATCTGTCTGGGGGAGAGAGAAAGCCGTCCTGCAGCTGTCAGAGTCCCTGGTGACGTAAATTAGCAAGAAGGTGAAGATGCTATGAGGTGACCCTGGTTCTGGAAACAAGCTGGAACACACATGGCCAATGTAACATCAGGTGAAGGTGGCGAGCGGTATCACGTTTCAGAGCATGCACAGTTCCTTCATTAGACCTACGCCCATGCTCCCCCGACAGGCTTATGAGAGGTGAGGATGAGAGAGGAGGACAGAGGAGAGGGGTTGGTGTCTGCTGATAGGCTGGAGGAAAGAGGGGTGGAGTGCAGACCTGTTGCTGGATGTTGTTTTCATAAAGGGCCAGAGTCAAGTGACTGCACATGTGACATATTAAGCACATTAGATTTAGTGTGCGTCTGGTCTTAATGGTCCCGGAAGGAACAGACAGGGTTAGAGCGGGATTAGCACAATGTAACAGAATAGTGAGATGAAGGCATATATATATATATATATATATATATATATATATATATATATATATATATGTACCCGTCCATACATACATATAGGGGGGGATAGATTGCAACCAAATCTACTTAGTTGGGTGATGAAGGAAGTCAAGTAGATTCGATATAAAAAATATTGAGTACATTTGAGTTCATTCGATGTTGAATGGAAAATATTAAGTACATTCGATGTTGAATGTCCATCCAGTACGTTCGATGGTGAATGGAGAGTGAAATTGTCAAGTACATTTGATGTTGAATGGAAAAAGTTTGGTACATTCGATGGAAAAATCAGGTGCATATGAGTACCTGTCTAGATATATATATATATATATATATATATATATATATATATATATATATATATTCATATGTACCTGATTTTTGCCACTCAACATTGAACGTACCAAACTTTTCCTATTCAATGTTGAATATACAGGACAATTTTACTCTCCATTCAGCATCAAACGTACTACTTGACATTCAACATCGAATGTACTTAACATTTTCCATACAACGTTGAATGTATTTAACATTTGCCATTTAACATCAAATGTACTCAATGTTTTTTACATCCAATGTTCTTGACTTCCTTCATCACCCAACAAAGTAACTTTGGTTGTAATCTATCCCCCCCTATATGTATGTATGGACAGGTATACAGTACACCCTTCACATTTTTGTAAATATTGTATTATATATTTTCATGTGACAACACTGAAGAAATGACACTTTGCTTCAATGTAAAGTAGTGAGTGTACAGCTTGTATAACAGTGTAAATTTGCTGTCCCCTCAAAATAACTCAACACACAGCCATTAATGTCTAAACTGCTGGCAACAAAAGTGAGTACACCCCTAAGTGAAAATGTCCAAATTGGGCCCAAAGTGTCAATATTTTGTGTGGCCACCATTATTTTCCAGCGCTGCCTTAACCCTCTTAGGTATGGAGTTCACCAGAGCTTCACAGGTTGCCACTGGAATCCTCTTCCACTCCTCTATAACGACATCACGGAGCTGGTGGATGTTAGAGACCTTGCGCTCCTCCACCTTCCATTTGAGGATGCCCCACAGATGCTCAATAGGGTTTAGGTCTGGAGACATGCTTGGCCAGTCCATCACCTTTACCTTCAGCTTCTTTAGCAAGGCAGTGGTCATCTTGACCAATTTTATGCAGCATGCGGCGTATGGTCTGAGCACTGACAGGCTGACCCCTCACCCCTTCGACCTCTGCAGTAATGCCGGCAGCACTCATACGTCTATTTCCCAAAGACAACCTCTGGATATGACGCTGAGCATGTGCACTCAACTTCTTTGGTCGACCATGGCGAGGCCTGTTCTGAGTGGAACCTGTCCTGTTTCACCACTGTATGGTCTTGGCCACCGTGCTACAGTTCAGCTTCAGGGTCTTGGCAATCTTCTTATAGCCTAGACCATCTTTATGTAGAGCAACAATTCTTTTTATCAGATCCTCAGAGAGTTCTTTGCCATGAGGTGCCATGTTGAACTACCAGTGACCAGCATGAGAGAGTGAGAGCGATAACACCAAATTTAACACACCTGCTCCCCATTCACACCTGAGATCTTGTAACACTAATGAGTCACATGACACCGGGGAGGGAAAATGGCTAATTAGGCCCAATTTGGAAATTTTTACTTAGGGGTGTACTCACTTTTGTTGCCAGCGGTTTAGACATTAATGTCTGTGTGTTGAGTTATTTTGAGGGGACAGCAATTTTACACTGTTATACAAGTTGTACACTCACTGCTTTACATTGTAGCAAAGTGTCATTTCTTCAGTGTTGTCACATGAAAAGATATAATAAAATATTTACAAAAATGTGAGGGGTGTACTCATTTTGTTAAATCCTGTATATATATAAGTGGTCATCTTGGAGGTGTGTTTAGGGTCGTTATCATGTTGGAATACTACCCTGTGGCCCAGTCTCTGAAGGGAGGGGATCATGCTCTGCTTCATTATGTCACAGTACATGTTGACATTCATGGTTCTCTCAATGAACTGTAGCTCCCCAGCACTCATGCAGCCCCAGACTATGACACTCCCACCACCATGCGTAACTGTAGACCTCACTTTAGACCTCACTTTTGTGAGATAATGTATATATATATATATATATATATATATATATATATACACACACGCACACTTCCATCTAATTATGCTGTTACATTGTGCTAATCCTGCTCTAACCCTGTCTGTTCCTTCCAGGACCATTAAGACCAGATGCACACCAAATCTAATGTGCTTAATATGTCACATGTGCAGTCACATGACTCTGGCCTTTATGAAACCAACATCCATCAACAGGTCTACACTCCGCCCCTCTTTCCCCCAGCCTATTAGCAGACACCAACCCCTCCCCTCTCCCCCCCTCCCCCTTACCTCTCATAAGCCCGTCGGGGGAGCATGGGCATAGGTCTGATGAAGGAGCCGTGCATGCTCTGAAACGTGTTACCACCCACCACCTTCACCTGATGTTACATCGGCCGCATGTGTTACAGCTTGGTTCCAGAACCAGCGATCTGCATTATGACTAATCATTATATGACTATGACCTCTTACTCTCTTGTAAGTGTTGTTAATCCCATTTTCCTGCAATAAATATTTTACCACTGCACTTAGAGGCACCTCTCTTTCCTTTATGGCCCTCCAGAGCTGCTTCTTCTCTACAGATTGCTCCCCTTAGTGCCATCTCTCCACTGCTACTAAGAACCGGATACCCAGCCTCACCAGAGCGCCCTCATCTCTCCCTCTTTTCATAATGAACTAGTATGCATCTTACCTTAGAACAAAGCCCTCCAGCGGCACCCGCACACCGCTAAGACAGCTGACATCTTCCCCGGTGTTTCTTCCTGGTTTGCAGGCTCCAGTGCTATAAGTGGCTGGAGCCGCGATAATGTCACTCCCACGCATGCACAGGGAAGCCGCCGTTAACGGGATAGGCTCTGAAGGTCCGGCGCGGTAAGCCGAACCTTCAGAGCACATGTGCCGATGACGTCATCCGCTGCATGCACTATAAATATCTCCTAAACTGTGCAAGTTTAGGAGATATTCACAGTACCTACAGGTAACCCTAATATAGGCTTACCTGTAGGCACAAATAAAAAATAAGAGTTTACTTCCTCTATAAAGTTCATGTGCGTGTAAAGGCAGGCATCCTAATATGTTTGACAATATAGTGTATCTCTTGATGGCTCTGTTCTAGTATCTATGCTATATTTTTATATAACAGGACCGTTGGAAATAATCCAAAACTTAGGGAGGGATTGAGCAAATTTTAGATTCTATGAGAGTTAAAAGCAGACAAGGGGTGAACACCAGGCCATCCCTTATAACCCATCACTCACATATCACTTTTTGATGGGACTGACTCTTTAAGCACACTTACAGCTTCTGAAGCGGTGTACGTGGTGGCATTGATGAACATGAATATTAAATAACTTCATTCATTTTTGCATAGTGCCTAACAAAGCAAAAGCTCAACTATGTATATTGTTCCATGGGTTAAGTAGATGGAAATGCTAATGTGTGTTGGCAGACCACAGGAATACTTGCCTGACATTGCGTTTAGTCTTGTGCATTTTTCCTCCCCAAACAAAAATTCCTCTCTCCCCCAACACAATGTCCCAAGACTAAGTTGCCCCAGCACATTTTCTCTTCTCAAAGTGGAAGTTCAGCCTAAAACTAACTCTAATGCCGTGTACACGCGACCGGACTTTCCGGCAGAAAAGGTCCGATGGAATCATTCCATCGGACATTCCGATCATGTGTGGGCTTCATCGGACTTTTTCCTAAAATTCTGACGGACCTAGATATAGAACATGTTTCAAATCTTTCCCACAGACGCAATTCCTATCGGAAAAACCGTTCGTCTGTATGCTAGTCCGACGGACCAAAGACGGCACAAGGGCAGCTATTGGCTACTGGCTATTGAACTTCCTTTTTCTAGTCCCGTCGTACGTCATCGCGTTCTAAACGAACGGACTTTGGTGTGATCGTGTGTAGGCAAGTCCGTTCCAGCGGAACTCCGTCGGAAAGACCATCAGAGTCTACTCTGATGGAAAGTCCGGTCGTGTGTACGCGGTATTAAATCTACCATCTACCGGCAGCCACATTCTAAGACTAATCTATCTAACACTTTAAAGCAAGAATCGCTATACACACCTTTTCTGCAGCTGATCCCGTCTGGTCCCACGCCAAGCTGTCAGCGGTGGCTGCTCTGTGAAGGCGTGTGCAGGAGAGGTAGCCAACAACGGAAGCCCCATAGTAAGTCTATGGGTGACGTTACTCTTCATGCATTTCACAGCCGTTGTCTGCTGTCTCTTCCACACAGCATCCGCCGCTGGAGACAGACCGGCTTCAGAAAAGGTATGTGTAGCAATTTTTGCTTTACAGGGTTATATAGATTAGTCTTAGAATTTGTCTGCCAGTAGATTTAGAGTTAGTTAGTTTTAGGCTGAACTTCTACTTCAAGTGTTCTTACCAGACCTTGGCGTTGCATATGTTGCTGAGTGCTCCAGGTCCCAACCCCACAACCGGTGGCATTTTTTTCTCAGCTGCCTGTCAGATCTGTAGCCCAGAGTAAAGGAGGACTTTCTGAGTACCTACCCTAGCTCTGAGACACAGATCTAATAGTTAGCAGGTGGGCCGTTGGGCATGGATAGAAGCAAAAAAATGCAGTTGTTTTGCAGACTGCAGCACATCAGCAACAGATGCAAGTGCCCCAAGTGCCCAGTGCTAGCGAAGCTCATGCCCTTTCCTCTTACCTTTTTGTTCTGGGGACAATTCTAAAATTTTGGATTTCCCTAGAGATACTTACTGGAATTTAATTTAAAGTGTAACAGGTTTATACATTTTTTGTGATTTAGAGGTTGTCAAGCTCCTGGGAAGCTAGTCAAGGCAGGTTGCTGTATAATCAACATTTTGAGAAGCTGGGCTGCATAACCATCCACTGGCAAAAGAAGCACAAAAAAGTGAGGATGAGAAGACCTTGGGTAAGCTAGCCGCAGACATCTAATAATATTGCAGACATTAGATTGGATACGCATGAATGATCCAGTTGAGGTCAGCACAAAGCAGTCTACAGAGTTGTCATCTCCACTCTGCTGAGCTAACAAGTTCACATAAAAAAGAGGAATGGGAGGCAGCATAAAAGAGGATGCCTTAGCTGTCTTCTCAATGAAGGGACAATAGTGATTGGGACTCTAACCTACTAAAATGACTATTACCTATATCATACTAACTTGTAAGAAAATAATTAAGAAAATCAATTGAGAAGATTAGGCTTGGGAAGGAGTAATACCAACAAGTGGCCACTGCCCCCACATATATATATATATATATATATATATATATATATATATATATATATATATATATATATATATATATATATAGCAGCAAAGAGCACTGGAAGGGCGACATATGTCAAACAAATACAAAGAGATTTCCAAGCTCAAACTTGCCAACCAGCCATCGACCAACCAAATTGACCTGTCTAACAATATGTGTTAAGAACTGGGGTTTAGTCTGCACACAATTGTAAATACATGTGTAAGCTGCAGACCCCTCAAGGCACCCTGTTTTCTGTAGTCCCTAACTCCTAACTTCAGTGAGTCTCTACAATGAGAGCACATGCATTTTAATGGATATGCAGAGGGCAGGTGGACCTGGAAGGAGCCCACCCATCCTTAAAAGGTACAGGGGCACACTGAACACCCAGCAGGTAGGAAGGAGTAAAGCTGGCCATAGATGGGTAGAATTTTTAATGAAAATTCATAGGAAAAGAATGTTATAAGAGAGTTTGTTTTGTCTAATCATTAATGGAGCAAATCAACATTCTTTTTTTACCACAGTGATGACAAAATTCAAAGAAGCAGGATAGACATTTTTTTCTTGAACAAACCAATTTCTAACAGTGTACATTCATTCCAAAATGTTAAAAGCAAACAAAATCTTTCAAACTATATTCAAATGTTCTGGGAATTTTCATACAAATTTTCCTAAGACTTTTCAATATTTGCTTGAAATTCTATCCTTCTATAGCCAACTTAAATATTCCAGAAATGAGAGACAACTAAATATAAAATACTTCTTTTGCATGTAATGTTTTATTTTAAGTAAAAATGGCACCTACTCAGATCAACAGAAAACTAGCAAAAGTAATGTGCACACAGGCAGGTTCAATGAAGAATTTATTCATACAACAGATAAAGTACAAAATCCTTTCAATATTATTTTGTTTTTATTCTCATCTGTAAAATAGTTCCTAGTTAAAGAAGCAATGCTTAAAAATGTAAAAAAAAAGTACTCTGCTCAGCCATTTGTGCGAAAACTGTTGCACACAAAGCATTAAAGTGGTTGTTAACCCACTTTTACTAAATGCTGCCATCCGCTCTGTACCACCATAAGAAGTTTCCCTGTGTAAAACTCCCTGAATGTACCTGTATGAGCTCCGCTCTGGGTGCACAGCTGATTCCTCTCCTCCTTCTCTCTCTGGCTCACAGCTGCAGTGGGAGGGTCCGAGCGCTCCCACTGACATCAGCCAGGGAGGAGGGGGGAGAGGAGGAGAGAGCAGAGAGAGAGCCGCGCGTCAGCTGAGCGGCGGGAGCTGAGCTCATACAGGTACAATGGGGCAGATTTTTATTACAGAACACAGGCACAGGGAAACTTCCTATAATGGTACAGAGCAGATGGCACTATTTAATAGCAGATTTGCAATCAGCAGAAGTGTGGGGGGGGGGGGGGGTGTTCGCAGGTAGGAGCAGGGAGGGGGGGGGGACAGGGGACACAGACATAGGGAGAGCTGCAGACAGGAGAACTGCGGCTGACAGAATCATGCAAACAGACCACAGTATCAGGGGCTCAGCAGCCATGATTATCGTGGTCTGTTTGCAGATGGGAGGGTATAGCCAGGCAGGATCAGCCAGGTATTTTAGGGTATACAGGGGGCCAAATTACACAGCACAAGCTGTGTAAAAAATCCTGATGAACAGAGAACAGGATCAGGATTTTTTTGGGGGGTTGACAAATGCTTATATGATATTGCCTATATCATATGGTTTCATCTTGATAGACCACCGCATGATCATTGTTTTATGTGCTCTTTCTTTCTGTAATTCTTATAAAACCCAATAAAACTATTGGAAAGGAAAATGTAAAAAAAAAGTACAAAGATTTAAAATAAATATTTCACAAAGTTAGCTGCAGTTGTTCTTAAATCAGATAAGCTTTTTCCTCAACTTGCTTTTCAAGTTAAACCTGGTAACAGGAATGTTGATGGTGACGTAGTAAAATGTCAAGCTCAGACAGTAAGGGATTTTCAGTTATGTAGTATCCTGTTTCTCATAACCCCACTCCCATTGGAGGTATGTTAGAACAGGTGTTTTAAACATGAGCAGTAATGAGCTGGCCAATCACTGTTTTGTTTCCCAGGTCAGGGTTGTCTTAGGTGAGTTTTGCTCAGTTTTAATGGGACAGCCAAAATCCTGGTACTGACACCTTCAGCTTCAAAAGACCAGAAGTCAGTGGCGACCCGTCCATAGGGGGCACACGGGTGCCGCCCCCCCCCCCCCCTCCAGGCAGTCACAAAAAGAAAAAAAAAAGAAAGAAATACAAAATTTTTTAAAAATGACCCTTTAAAAAAAATTAGAAAAAAGGTCCTTAAGTGCACTGTGCTCGGGCGCCGGACACAGTGCACTATGGGAAGCACCACGTCAATGCAATCACGAGATTGCAGACGAGGTGCTTCATTTGCAGGCTTTTGTCCCGCCTTGCGGCGCATTCCATTGCGCTGAACAGCTTCCGCCCGTAGTACGCATTACTATGGCCGGGTGCTTTGATTGACATTCGAGTTATAATGTCACTTCCGATTTTCTCTCCCAGTGCGCCCAAGCGGAGGAAGCATGAGGAGCGGACTCCTCCACTGCCGCTGCTGCCCACTGAAGGAGACAGCAGGAGGAGAGGACACCACAGCAAGGTAAGTGCCTGACCTCCTGCGGAGAATGGGGGGGTTTGATGGGACACAGTGAGGCTGCATTTGATGGGACAGTGAGGCTGCATTTGATGGGACACAGTGAGGCTGCATTTGATGGGACAGTGAGGCTGCATTTGATGGGACAGTGAGGCTGCATTTGATGGGACAGAGTGAGGCTGCATTTGATGGGACAAGGTGAGGCTGCATTTGATGGGACAGTGAGGCTGCATTTGATGGGACAGTGAGGCTGCATTTGATGGGACAGTGAGTCTGCATTTGATGGGAGACAGTGAGGCTGCATTTGATGGGACACAGTGAGGCTGCATGTGATGGGACAGTGAGGCTGCATTCAATGGGACACAAAGAGGCTGCATTTGATGGGACACAGTGAGGCTGCATTTGATGGGACACAGTGAGGCTGCATTTGATGGGACACAGTGAGGCTGCACTTGATGGGGCACAGTGAGGCTGCATTTGATGGGGCACAGTGAGGCTGCATTTGATGGGGCACAGTGAGGCTGCATTTGATAGGGCACAGTGGGGCTGCATTTGATAGGGCACAGTGGGGCTGCGTTTGATGGCACAGTGAGGCTGCATTTGATGGGACACAGTGAGGCTGCATTTGATGGGACACAATGAGGCTGCATTTGATGGGGCACAGTGAGGCTGCATTTGATGGGAACAGTGGCTGCATAAGATAGGCACAGTAGCTGCATAAGATGGGCAAAGTGGCAGCATTTAGTGGCACAGTGGGAGCATTTGATATGGCAACAGTGGCTGCGTTTGATGGGCACAGTGGCTGCGTTTGATGGGCGCAGTGGCTGCGTTTGGCATAGTGGCTGCGATTGATGTGATTTTTTTTCAGAATTTTTCAGTTTGTTTGCGTCCCCCCCAAAAAAATTTTGAGCACCAGCCGCCACTGTTCCACATCCTCTATTACCCCTGGCCCTGTTCAGGATTCAGAGGTGGAACCTCTTTTACTTGGAGGATATTATAGAGGAAAGTATTGAGCACCCTGATTTTGACATGGCACATCCATAGCCTAAACAAGCCCCTATGAAGACAAAAAAAAAAGAAAGACTTCTCCAATGCATGCTGAGATTTATTGTTTACTTTATGAGGGCTGGCCCAATCTTGAAATGCCATTGCAGTTCTCAATAAACACTTTACAATTTCTATTGAGGATATACCATCTTTTAAGTATTCTGTTGGTAGGCTTTCTTAATGGACTTCTTTGCCTTTGCAGGTCCTGTCCTGCAGCCACCTGTTGCTGCCATTTCTATTTGCTGGACTTAGACTATTGTCAACTGGACAAGACAAATGAACAGAGTCCGGGAAACTTTCTTTGAGGACTGTGCTGTCTTAGAACATTTGCAGCTGATGCTCTCAGCCTTATTGTTTTGTGCTGATGCTCTAGAACAATGTTTCTCAACTCCAGTCCTCAAGGCGCCTCAACAGGTCATGTTTTCAGGATTTCCCACAGATGAAACGGCTGTGGTAATTACTAAGGCAGTGAAACTGATCAAATGACCTGTGCAAAATAATGAAGGGGAGGTGAGAGTACAACTTGGGAGTGAGAGTACCTCTGATGGCACCAGTCTGGATCTAAGTCATCCCTGACCTCTGGGCCCAATCTGTCATTTCAAAGGGGAACAAAATAAAGTTGGTGCCCACTTTTATTGAAAAGAAAGTAAAAGTTCACATCAGAATAGTTTTCCTCTTGGTATGGAGTTCTCACCATCAATGTGACGAAACTAACAGTACTCCACCTCGTAGCTTTTCTCTGCAGTATCTCTGCTTTGGCCTCCTTCTTTGGTCCTTCAGACCATCAAACACACAGTCCCCGTGCTTGTGCACTAAATGCTGAACCTTTCTCAGCTCTGACTGTTTCTCATGCACCTCCCTGCTGCTTCATTCTTACAGGCTCGGCCTTTCACTGTCCCAGGGTGGACAATATGGAGCAACAAGCTCTTAACAGCTCCCTTGCACAGACTGACTCCCTCGGGAGGGTGGGGCCACTCATCTCTAATCCTAGCTCTAACATAAGCCTAGCACACACCTGGCTCATTAGTGTGCCTGTTGTCTGCAAAACCTGGCCAAAACTGCCAAAATAAACAGCGGCACAGGCTCGCCTCTCTACACCCCTACTCACTTTTTCCTTTCCAATCTGCCAGCCTCAGACCATAAGAAAGTCGATTCAATGTTCACCTTGCACCAACTTCAGGCACAAGAATGTTTTTAGGGGTTTATTTTCAAACTGATTCACAGTCCCATAACCAGATGGGAACATGTTCTCCATACCGGACTTAAAATCTCTAAACATATTTCTTCTTTGTATACCAAAACTCTGGATGGAATAAGCAAAATCTGTTGCTGCTTCTCTCAGACAAGGGAAATCTCTGGCATCAGTAGACATACAAGATGCCTGTTTACACATCCTCATCTCCCCCTCACATCAGCGCTTTCTGTGTTTTGCAGAAAAAATGTAACACTTCCAATTTTTAACACTACAATTTAGGCTCTCCTCTACAGCCCAAGTGTACACAAAAGTGCTTGCCTTGCTTCTAGCTATTCTGTGAACCCAGGTTTTTTTTTATGTCACAAGTTACTTGGAAAACCTCTGAAGGACTCCTCAGACACAACCCTTGAAGCAAGAGAATCTGGATGCCGCACACTGGATAAAGTTGAAAATTCTTCTTTATTGTAAAAATAGGATCATCAAAAATACAGGACAATCAGGCAGATGGTACAGACACATCTGACGCGTTTCGCACTCTAGTTTGAGTGCTTACTCATGAGCTATGAGTAAGCACTCAAACTAGAGTGCGAAACGCGTCAGCTGTGTCTGTACCATCTGCCTGATTGTCCTGTATTTTTGATGATCCTATTTTTACAATAAAGAAGAATTTTCAACTTTATCCAGTGTGCGGCATCCAGATTATCTTGTTTCAAACCTTGCTTCAATTTGCATTTAGCCAGCACCTGGGACTCCCCTCCTCTGAAGGATCTACTTAACACACACCTGGGAGCAAGTCTACCTGAGCGGTGAATCACCTTCCCTGTTTTGTCAGTCACAACCCTGTCTGCCAATGTCCAAGGGGTGTTTCCGTTCCTTCAAACCTTTCAATGGATTAACAACTTTACAAAGTCTGCTCTTCAGTCCTCACACCATCTGGAGTACCTGGGTCTAACTTTGCCCAAGCCAAAATGTTTTACCTCAAGAGAAAGTTGGTTAAAATGCTCAGTTTGCTCAGTTTCACTCCAGACCTCTTCAATCCAGCATAACCATGATATCGAACAAGCAAATTGAATCCTTGGATAACCCAATGCTTCTATCCAGCCAGAAAAAGCACTCCCAGACATGGTGGATCTCCCATCCGGCCATGTCACTGGGATTCTTTCCTTCACATGCTCTGGAAGATGGTGACAGCAGATGCCAGTTTTACAGGCTGGGGCCGAGTTTACAACTCCCTGACTGTCCAGGGAACCTGGCCCCCACAGGAGTCAAAACTTCCCATCAATATTCTGGAAAGGAGAGCCATCATGTTATCTCTGCAACACTGGACTTCCCTTTTGCAAGGTCAACCAGTCAGGGTACAGTAAGACAATGCCACAGCAGTGGCCTAAATAACCATGAGGGGCACAAAAGAGGTCCAGTTGTCCTAAAAGAAACAAGTTTGATACTTTTATAGGCAGAAACTCACATTTATTTTTCTCAGTTATCCAAACAGACAAACTCAGACTGCTGGTTTATGAGCCTTGGCCATTTCCAAATAGACCAGAGTTACTGGCCCAAGGCTCCCTATTCCATCCTGCTTCTTAGTCGTTGGCTTTAATGGCATGGCTGTTGAAACCCAATTTCAAAATGATTGGGGGATTCCTGACTCTGTGTCTGGAGCATCTAGCACTCATGCTCCTCATTCCAGCATCCTAGTTTTGGCTATGACATCCTCCTTGTCTGTCAGTCCATCTATAAGTCAGCCAAGATAGCAGTCTCACGCTTGTGATAGAGTGCATTATACTTGATCAAGCTGCCTGTTTGGCTGCCCTGCTCTGCTAGATTGGATTTCCCTATGTATGACCTCAGATCGCAGACCGGACTATTCTCTGAACTCTGCCCGCCTTTTACCTGGACTGTCATTGAATCACTCTGCCTGTCTGCCTACCTGTTTGCTTTGCTCTGTCCACACATGCCCTAGCGTGGTGGCCAGGCACTATAGCAGTGTGTATAAGTATAGACACTATAGTGTCTGACCACCTGCGTTTGGGGTAAGCATGACGCACTATTTTCCCATCTTACTCAGAACAAGAAAATCCAATTCCCACAAGACTTACCATCACACATGGAAGGCTTACTTTTCATGGTGCAAAGGCAGGAAGGTGATCCCCAGGGAAAACTATCACCCTGTTTTCAGTCTGGTCTTGAGCAGTGTCTGGCCCTGAGTACCCTTAACCACTTGCCGACCGGCTCACGTCGGCAAAGTTTCACGTTCCCGCGAATCGGCATACGGGTACGTCTTCCCCTTTAAGAGGCGCTGGAGGCGCGCACCCACGGCACGACGGGGGACCCGATGCGCATGGCCGGCGGGCGCGATCGTAGTCGGCCACCCGCCATTGCGGGAAGGAGAGCTAGAACAAGGGATTTGTGTGTGTAAACACAAATCCCTGATCTGTCAGGGGAGAGGAGACATATTGTTTGTTCCTACCTCATTAATATACACACAGCACCCCATATTGACAGAAAAACACAGAATTGTTGACATTTTTGCAGATTTATTAAAAAAGAAAAACTGAAATATCACATGGTCCTAAGTATTCAGACCCTTTGCTGTGACACTCATATATTTAACTGTCCATTTCTTCTGATCATCCTTAAGATGGTTCTACACCTTCATTTGAGTCCAGCTGTGTTTGATTATACTGATTGGACTTGATTAGGAAAGCCACACACACCTGTCTAAATAAGACCTTACAGCTCACAGTGCATGTCAGAGCAAATGAGAATCATGAGGTCAAAGGAACTGCCTGAAGAGCTCAGGGACAGAATTGTGGCAAGGCACAGATCTGGCCAAGGTTACAAAAAAAAATTCTGCTGCACTTAAGGTTCCCAAGAGCACAGTGGCCTCCATAATCCTTAAATGGAAGATGTTTGGGATGACCAGAACCCTTTCTAGAGCTGGCCGTCCAGCCAAACTGAGCTATCGGGGAGAAGAGTCTTAGCGAGAGAGGTAAAGAAGAACCCAAAGATCACTGTGGCTGAGCTCAAGAGATGCATTCGGGAGATAGGAGAAAGTTGTAGAAAGTCAACCATCACTGCAGCCCTCCACCAGTCGGGGCTTTATGGCAGAGTGGCCCGACGGAAGCCTCTTCTCAGTGCAAGACACATGAAAGCCCGCATGGAGTTTGTTAAAAAACACCTGAAGGACTCCAAGATGGTGAGAAATAAGATTCTCTGGTCTGATGAGACCAAGATAGAACTTTTTGGTCTTAATTCTAAGCGGTATGTGTGGAGAAAACCAGGCACTGCTCATCACCTGTCCAATACAGTCCCAACAGTGAAGCATGGTGGTGGCAGCATCATGCTGTGGGGGTGTTTTCCAGCTGCAGGGACAGAACGACTGGTTGCAATCGAGGGAAAGATGAATGCGGCCAAGTACAGGGATATCCTGGACGAAAACCTTCTCCAGAGTGCTCAGGACCTCAGACTGGGCCGAAGGTTTACCTTCCAACAAGATAATGACCCTAAGCACACAGCTAAAATAACAAAGGAGTGGCTTCACAACAACTCCGTGACTGTTCTTGAATGGCCCAGCCAGAGCCCTGACTTAAATCTAATTGAGCATCTCTGGAGAGACCTAAAAATGGCTGTCCACCAACATTTACCATCCAGCCTGACAGAACTGGAGAGGATCTGCAAGGAGAAATGGCAGAGGAGATCTCCAAATCCAGGTGTGAAAAACTTGTTGCATCTTTCCCAAAAAGACTCATGGCTGTATTAGATCAAAAGGGTGCTTCTACTAAATACTGAGCAAAGGGTCTGAATACTTAGGACCATGTGATATTTCAGTTTTTCTTTTTTTAAAAAAAATTAACTTAACCACTTGGCGACCGCCGCACGCCAATGTACGTCTAAAGTTTGCCAGCGGATATCGTTATGGCAGCAGCTAGCTGCCATAACCTCGGTATCCCTGTTTTCGTGCAGCGGTCGGCTTTCAGATAAAAGTGGTCTCTGCCTGGAGACGAGAGGCTAAGATGGTGCCCACTCGTCTCCATGACACTGCTGGGCGGAAGCGACGTCAAAACGTCACTTCCGCCCATACGTCTTAAAGGCACATTTTTTTCAATGTCATTTTTTTAAATGACTTTTTTTTCTTTTTTTTTATTGCATTTTAGTGTAAATATGAGATCTGAGGTCTTTTTGACCCCAGATCTCATATTTAAGAGGTCCTGTCATGCTTTTTTCTATTACAAGGGATGTTTACATTCCTTTGTAATAGGAATAAAAGTGACACTTTTTTTTTTTTTTTTTTTAAACAGTGTAAAAATAAATACTGTGTGTACATTAATGAGGAAAAAAAATGAACATAAATGATTTTAGCAAATGGCTGCAATATAAAAAAAGAGTGAAAAATTTAAGGGGGACTGAATACTTTCCATCCCCACTGTATATCAGCCTAAACTGATGAAGAAATTTGTTTTTTAAAAGCATTTTTGGGGATATTTATTATAGCAAAAAGTAAAAAATATAGTTTTTTTTAAATTGTTGCTCTTTTTTTGTTTATAGGGCAAAAAATAAAAACCGCAGAGGTGATCAAATACCACCAAAAGAAAGCTTTATTTGTGGGAAAAAAGGACATCAACTTTGTTTGGGTAAAACGATGCATGACTGCGCAATTGTCAGTTAAATTGACTCAGTGCCGCATCGCAGAAAATGGCCTGGTAATTAAGCAGTCAAATTTTCCGGTCTGTAAGCGGTTAAAGAACAGGTTTCTGCTTATCTATTCTATTGCAGAAACCTCTTGCCTTGGGTTCCCTAATCAAAACTTTTCTTCAGGAAATTGTTCATATAAATCTCCCAATTCAACCTCATTTGGCACCTTGCGTTTCCAACCTGGTGCTCTCTGTTTTTCAGAGACCGCTCTCTAACAGATTAGAGATATTTTGTTGGAACACCTCACTTTCCTTGTGACCATTATATCTGTTTAGCATGTTTCTGAGTTGGCAGCTCTTTCTTGTACAGAGTCCTTTCTTGTTTTTGCACAAGGAGAAGATGGTTTTGAGACCATTCTTCCAAATTAAGGTGGTCTTATCTTTTCACTTCTACTTGTCCTACCCCAAAAGATGACAAGGAAATTGTCCTACATTTCCTTGATGTGGTCAGGGCTTCAACGTCTGCCTACCAGCCACTGTCTCTGTTCGCAAGACTGAGACTGACTTTGATCTGCCTGTGGGCTCTCGCAAAAGTCATGCTGCTTTTTTCTTCACCATTGCTAGGTGGATCAGACCATTTACTTCCAGAGCCTATGCCTTTAGGCAGGGGTCTCCAAACTTTCAAAGCAAGGGGCCAGTTTACTGTTCTCTGGGGACAAGACTATGCCCAGTGGGAGTAAAAAATGCACTGGCATCAATGCCTCATTATTGATTTTAATGTGAGAAATAGTGTCCCATTGTTGATATCAATGAGAAGAATAGTGACCAATTGATGGTGTCAGCATAGGGAATGGTACCCCATCGTTGGTGTCAGTTAGTGGCATAGTGCCCCAAGGGCCAGATAACGGCAAGCAAATGACCATATCTGGCCCCTGGACCACAGTTTGGAGACCACTGACCACTGCCTTTAGGAACCAAGTTCCTCCTTTCCCTGTCAGAGCCCATTCTACCAGGGCTGTTGGTGTCTCTTGGGCTCTTCCGCATCAAACATCTGTTTCCCAGATTTGCTAGGCTTCCACCTGGTCCTCTGTTTACACATTCTCTAAGTTCTACGAGGTGGTTTTTCAGACCTTGGCTGATGCAAGCTCCGATCGCAAGGTGATTCAAGCTGTTCAGGTTCTTTAACCCTTGTTTTTACATTCAATTTTTGGAACAGTCCCACTGACAAATGATGAGACCAACCAAAAACAGCATAATAAATGGGTGACAGGTCATGAGATTCTTACTAACATGTTTCCATTAGGAGACTATGGAATCCACTATGTTTAGGAAGTGTGTGTGTGTGTGTGTGTAGAGACATATAAAACACAGCTGTATTTTGTATCATTGCTATAGCCACATTTCCATAACAGCAACAAGAGAAATGTTTGAACATTCTACATTGAACGCCATACAAACTTTAGAGAGGAACTGAACTGAAAAAGTGAAAATTTGATATGTTATAGGGAACATTTAGAAATGTCAGTTGTGCCTAAGCATTACCCTGAAAAATGTACTCTTTGCCTGAAATGCCTTCTGAAAAGAAGCTATCACGTACCTGGTAGCAGAGCCTGATATGATGAGGAAGGCCTCTCTTACACCTCTGATTTGGGGCCCCTGATATGCCGCGTACACATGTTCGGACTTTCCGACGGGAAATGTTGGATGTGAGCTTGTTGTCGGAAAGTCTGACCGTGTGTATGCTTCATCAAACATTTGCTGTCGGAATTTCCGGCCACAAATGTTTGAGAGCAGGTTCTCAAATTTTCCGCCAACTTCTCTTGTTGTCGGAAAGTCCGATCGTGTGTATACAAGTCCGTTGCACAAAAGCTCATGCATGCTTCCTTTTTCTCGGCTCGTTGTACGTCTTGTACGTCACCGCGTTCTCACGTTCAGAATTTCTGCCAACATTTGTGTGACCGTGTGTATGGAAGTACAAAAAAATGACAAGCACGCCACCAATAAATAGGTATCATATACCCTGTATACAACAAATATGTCCACGTGATTTACCACTATTGTTGTGAAAAAATATTTAAAAAATATTTAAAAAAAAACATTTTTTTGTGATGCATTTATCAAAATAACTAAAATAAACTATTGTGCATAGTGTTTTTATGTCACAAGTAAAGAGCAACTAAGTTACTTCATATATTTGTAACCTAATACCAACATGTTTAAATTATATATAAACTGTTTGATACAAATTACTATGTGCCTTTTAAATCTAGTGTTTGTGTGAAATAAAAAGCAATTGTGTTGATCTATGTGCTCATAACTTATTATCAGCAATCTTGTTGCTCTCACTTCACAAACCAATTAAATTAATAATTGTTCCTCTGCTGAAATAAAAATAAACACCCTCGTGATATATCCTAAACAATAAAGTCCATATGAGGATATCTTGTATTGTAGATCAACCATGAATCTTCTGCTTTGAAACAAACAGGTGATCTTCCCGCTCTAGGTAAAGTAAAAATACTCGCTTACCGACTCAGTTGGATCTCAGATTATAGAGATCTTAAAGGCTTGTTGCATTCGCTTCCCAGTGGAAGCCTGTTGAGGGGAAACGCACGTTGGGTGGAGCAAGTGGCTGAGATGCCATCACGTTTTATTCATTTTTTCCCCATGAAGTAAGAAGGCTCAACCCTCTGCTGCCTGTGAGCTATTGCTAACGTTTTTATCCAGTTCCCTTTGCTGTGCACAATTTGCGGTGTATTTTGCTGTGCTATTTGATTTGACCTTTTAGCTTGCAGTTCCCGAAATGCTGTGCTTTTAAGTGCTGTGCGCAATTGCGGTGAAGTTATAAGTGACTTTTTATAATAAATGAAATTTATACATCTACACTATGGAGTCTCCCCCATTTTGTCTTCATTGAGGGGTTTGGACATGTGGAGGATCCAGGGAAGATAATTAATCTTCCCTCCCACGGTTGTGGAAATTTACACCTGAACCCAAAGGAAGTGTCTGTTTGCTGTTCCATGAAAGGAGAAGAGGACAACTTTTTGGATTGTTATCCAGGTGGAGATCACAGATGCTGGCAGGCGAATGCAACAAGCCTTTAAGATCTCTATAATCTGAGATCCAACTGAGTCGGTAAGCAAGTATTTTTACTTTACCTAGAGCGGGAAGATCACCTGTTTGTTTCAAAGCAGAAGATTCATGATTGATCTACAATACAAGATATCCTCATATGGACTTTATTGTTTAGGATATATCACGAGGGTGTTTATTTTTATTTCAGCAGAGGAACAATTATTAATTTAATTGGCTTGTGAAGTGAGAGCAACAAGATTGCTGATAATAAGTTATGAGCACATAGATCAACACAATTTCTTTTTATTTCACACAAACACTAGATTTAAAAGGCACATAGTAATTTGTATCAAACGGTTTATATATTATTGAAACATGTTGGTATTAGGTTACAAATATATGAAGTAACTTAGTTGCTCTTTACTTGTGACATAAAAACACTATGCACAATAGTTTATTTTAGTTATTTTGATAAATGCATCACAAAATTATTATTTTTTAAAATATTTTTTAAATATTTTTTCACAAAAATAGTGGTAAATCACGTGGACATATTTGTTGTATACAGGGTATATGATACTTATTTATTGGTGGCGCGCTTGTCAATTTTTTGTAATTCTTTTGGGTCTTTTTTGTATTTTTGACTTACACGAGCAGCTGCACCTTTTGGATCTCTATATGGTTAGCGCAAAATATATTTTTTTTGATACACGTGTGTATGGAAGACAAGTTTGAACCAACATCCTTCGGGAAAAAATCCACGGTTTTGTTGTCGGAACGTCTGATCCTGTGTACGCGGCAAAAGTGTAGACAGAAGGCGCAGGAGTGCAGAGTAGCATAAGTGCCTGTAGGACTTGCTAGCAGCAGGGCAGATATCCTCGCTGGGCAGGTGAAGTCGTCAGATGGCTTCAGAAAGCAGGCAACAGCAGACAGAGTAGCAGAGTCAAGCAGGCCGGGTCATACACAGACAGGATGGATCGGTTACAGGACACAGTCAGGGAACAAGCCAGGTCTGGAAGCAATCAGTGAAGCAGGAGCCAATGTAGCAGACAGAAATGGAGGTCAGGGGACAAGCCGGGGTCGATGGAGGTGGAGTTCAGAGAATGGTCAGGACAAGATGGATCAGCAACTGGAAGCAGGATACAGGTTCACAGGATCACAGGGTAAACAGGAGCAGAGGCGGACTGACCATTGAGCCACTCGGGCACTGCCCGAGGGCCCTGGGCCACTAGGGGGCCCCATCAGGGTTGCCAGCCTCAGTAAAACCAGGGACAGTATGTATAAATCTGTGTTTTTTTTTACATCTGTGTGTGTATACTGCGTGTACATGTATGTATACTGTGTGGCCCCATAATCTCTGATTGCCTGGGGGCCCCATAATCTCCTATTGCCCGGGGGCCCCATGAGTTATCAGTCCGCCCCTGAACAGGAGGCTGAAGACAAAGCAGCACTGATCCTGAGCACTGGCTGAGTTTAAATAGCTCTTATGGTCAGTGGCGGCTGGTGAAGTTTTAGGATGGGGGGGCGCCAGACCCCGCCCTTCCTTTTTGACCCCCCCCACTTGGGGCGTGGTTTCTGCAAAATAGTGGGCGTGGCTCTAAGGTGGTGTGGTTAGCGCCTGAGATGAACGAGGGATGGAGGGAGAAGGAGAGAGGGACAGCAGGCCTAGATCCTACACCACAATAGAAATATGTATTCTACAAAGTTTAACAATCAGCAGATAAAGATACTCCAAACACCTGGTGTTAGCGCTTCAATCATCCCAGCACCATGGTTGTTATGGTTTTAGGATGATTGAAGCGCATTGTTTCTATAGTTACATTGTAATATAAAATGAAATCATTCAACTCACCACAATGCAGAATCAGTGGGAGCACCGAGTGTGTCACCTGCCACATTGCCTGCCACCAGATGCCATCAGGTGTCCCCAGCAGTCCGTCCTTACATGCAGCCTGTGTCACACCAAACGCAGCCTCTGTCACATCAAACGCAGCCTCTGTCACATCAAACGCAGCCTCTGTCACATAAAATGCAGCCTCTGTCCCCCCAAATGCAGCCTCTGTCCCCCCAAATGCAGCCTCTGTCCCCCCCAAATGCAGCCTCTGTCCCCCCCAAATACAGCCTCTGTCACATAAAATGCAGCCTCTGTCCCCCCCAAATACAGCCTCTGCCCCCCCCCCAAATACAGCCTCTGTCCCCTTACATCAGAGTTGCCATCAGTGTCCCCAAACAGCATTTGTCCCCCACAGCAGGTGTCCCTCATCAGAGCCCCCAACAGCAGGTGTCCCCTTTAGAGCCCCCCACAGCAGGTGTCCCCCACAGCAGGGTGTCTCCATCAGAGTCCACCCACAGCAGGTGTCCCCATCACAGTCCCCCCACAGCAGGTGTCCCCATCACAGTCCCCCCACAGCAGGTGTCTCCATCAGAGTCCCCCCACAGCAGGTGTCTCCATCAGAGTCCCCCCACAGCAGGTGTCCCCATCACAGTCCCCCCACAGCAGGTGTCCCCATCAAAGTCCCGCCACAGCAGGTGTCCCCCATCAAAGTCCCCCCCACAGCAGGTGTCCCCCATCAAAGTCCCCCCCACAGCAGGTGTCCCCCATTAAAGTCCCCCCACAGCAGGTGTCCCCAATCAGAGTCCCCCCACAGCAGGTGTCCCCCATCAGAGTCCCCCACAGCAGGTGTCCCCCATCAAAGCCCCCCACAGCAGGTGTCCCCCATCAGAGTCCCCCCACAGCAGGTGTCCCCCATCAGAGTCCCCCCACAGCAGGTGTCCCCCATCAGAGTCCCCCCACAGCAGGTGTCCCCCATCAGAGTCCCCCCACAGCAGGTGTCCCCCATCAGAGTCCCCCCACAGCCGGTGTCCCCCATCAGAGTCCCCCCACAGCAGGTGTCCCCATCAGAGTCCCCCCACAGCAGGTGTCCCCCATCAGAGTCCCCCCACCAGAGTCCTCCCACAGCAGGTGTCCCCCATCAGAGTCCCCCCACAGCAGGTGTCCCCCATCAGAGTTCCCCCAAAACAGGAGTCCCCCATCAGAGCCCCCCCACAGCAGGTGTCCCCATCAGAGTCCCCCGACAGCAGGTGTCCCCATCACAGTCCCCCCACAGCAGGTGTCCCCATCACAGTCCCCCCACAGCAGGTGTCCACATCAAAGTCCCCCCACAGCAGGTGTCCCCCATCAAAGTCCCCTATCAGAGCCCCCCACCAGAGCCCCCCACAGCAGGTGTCCCCTATCAAAGCCCCCACAGCAGGTGTCCCCCATCAGAGTCCCCTATCAGAGCCCCCCACAGCAGGTGTCCCCTATCAAAGTCCCCCCACAGCAGGTGTCCCCCATCAAAGTCCCCCCACAGCAGGTGTCCCCCATCAAAGTCCCCCCACAGCAGGTGTCCCCCATCAAAGTCCCCCCACAGCAGGTGTCCCCATCAGAGCCCCCCACAGCAGGCGTCCCCCATCAGAGCCCCCAAGAGCAGGTGTCCCCCAAAGCAGGTGTCTCAATCAGAGTCCCCCCACAGCAGGTGTCCCCATCAGAGTCCCTCCAAAACAGGAGTCCCCCATCAGAGTTCCCCACAGCAGGTGTCCCCATCAGAGCCCCCCACAGCATGTGTCCCCCATCAGAGCCCCCCACAGAATGTGTCCCCCATCAGAGCCCCCCACAGAATGTGTCCCCCATCAGAGCCCCCCACAGCATGTGTCCCCCATCAGAGCCCCCCACAGAATGTGTCCCCCATCAGAGCCCCCCACAGCATGTGTCCCCCATCAGAGCCCCCCACAGAATGTGTCCCCCATCAGAGCCCCCCACAGAATGTGTCCCCATCAGAGCAATCAGAGCCCCCCACAGAATGTGTCCCCCATCAGAGCCCCTCACAGAATGTGTCCCCCATCAGAGCCCCCCACAGAATGTGTCCCCCATCAGAGCCCCCCACAGAATGTGTCCCCCATCAGAGCCCCCCACAGAATGTGTCCCCCATCAGAGCCCCCCACAGAATGTGTCCCCATCAGAGCCCCCCACAGAATGTGTCCCCCATCAGAGCCCCCCACAGAATGTGTCCCCCATCAGAGCAATCAGAGCCCCCCACAGAATGTGTCCCCCATCAGAGCAATCAGAGCCCCCCACAGAATGTGTCCCCCATCAGAGCAATCAGAGCCCCCCACATTGGTACTTACCTTCAGTCTCCTGCGGTGTCCTCCTCACACTGGCAGCAGTATTCTTCCTGCTTCCTTTCTCGGGCGCAATGAGAGAGAGAACCAGGAAGTGACATCTGACTCAGGGCAGATGTCAATCAAATCTGAAGTGCCAAGTAGCTTCCGCCCGGCGCCTGTAGTATGTATTACTATGGCCGGGCGGAAGCTACTTGACGCTTCAGAAAACGCCCCAAGGCGGGCTAAACGTCCGCAAATGCAGCGCCACGTCTGCAATCTCGTGATTGCATAGACGTGGCGCTTCCTATAAGTGCACTGTGTCCGGCGCCGCACTGTATCCGGCGTCCGAACACAGTGCACTTAAGGACCTTTTTTTTGTTTTTTTAAAGGGCCAGTAGTAAAAAAAATTTATTTATTTTTTTGACTTTTTTTTTTTTTTGATTTTTTTTTTTTTTTTTTTGCTGCCTTTCGGGGGGGGGGGGGGGGCCCTGGGCGGCGCCGCCACTGCTTATGGTGCCAGAATCTGTCACAGGCCATACAAGCGCCAGCATTGTGCGACGGCTCGCGTATGTTATAGTCTGTGCTCAGTAGTCTGTCCAGAGGAGTTATCTTGTTTACTGGTATGCCCATCCTGACAGAAGCAATGCATTTCATTGTATGTGAGGGTGCTTAGACATTTCTGTGCCTACAGCCTCACAGCTGTGTTTCTGCAGTGTGGGATCGAAAACACTGCTGCCTCTGACCACTTCTCTCAGGAGATTTGATTATATCACTACTGTGCAGCTCTCTGTTCTCCTTGCTGGAGGTTGTAACAAGAGGAAGTAAAAGCCCTGCCTCTACCATGTTGGCTGCTTACACTCAGACACAGTGCAGAACAAGGTATGGTAAGTCAGGAATGGAGAAAAGATCAGCTGCAGGGAGACCACTACAATACTGGGGACTAGTTATTTGCCTTCTCTTTTTTGGGCACAGCGTCCTCAGTTTAGTTCTTCCTTAACAGCCTGTACTTGTGTAAAACAGGTAATAACTACTCTTTACAAAGTTGAACATGAGATTTAACTTCAAAACACTAATGCTTTTTTAAGATAATAAAATTATAAATTTTGCCAAGTGATGGGGCTGCCTCAGAACTGGCATGTCACCTGTACATCATCAAAGTTGAAGATAAAAGCTAACTGCATAGCAGGATTCAGAGTTTTGTTTTGTGACAGGTTTATTGTACATTTTTAATGAATTTTCAATGCATTTTATTGCATTGTTTTGAACAGAACAAAGGACTTTTAGCAAGTGCAGTTCCATACAGTACAATGTAGCGGTGTGAATGAGGAAAATTTTATACTTACCTAACAGTAATTTTCCTTTCCTGATGCAAGCATGACAGCATATACGTATGGGTAGGCTCCGCCCCCTGCCCTATCTCAGGACCAGTTATACTCCTCCCTGTCTCCTCCCTGCCCGCAGAATTCTCGTAACTTAGTATCACTGCGAGACCCTTTTTTTTTTTGTTTCGGGAGAGACCTATATGCTGTCATGCTTGCATCAGGAAAGAAAAATTACTGTTAGGTAAGTATAAAATTTTCCTCATTCCTGACACAGCATGACAGCATATACGTATGCAATGTACCAACTCACCAGACGACAAGGGTGGGTACTGCTTAAGTGTTTAAGTTGAGGATTAGATCTATCCCCACTAACTACTGAGATTGTATTGTAGTTAAGGCTGCTGGGTCCACAAGAATGGACTCCCAGCATGTTGAATGTAGAATAGGGCGTAGCTTACATATTAACTCTGAAGTCACTCCTTTGGAGTTACATCCATGGATGCACAATCAGTTTGGAAGAGCGGTCTCTGATAGATTTGTCCTAGCCATCTAAGCCCTTTGACTGACTTGATCTGCACCCCTGTGATTGTCTTCGTTGGACAGAGCTTGTCCTCTGATGTCGTTAGGCCTGACGAGCCTATCGTTTTTCTCCTTGAAGAAGGGCCAATTCTATGTCTCACTTCAACCTTGAATCTATTTTCAATGTTTGTGGTACTTCAAACACTTTAGTTTGGATATGCCAGAAGGACATTGTTCTAACCCAGGTTGCAAAAGATACCAACCTTTGTATAGTGTTGAGGAAGAGACTAGAGCCATTTTGCCTGATAATTTCAGCAACAAGGTAGTTTATAGCTTGACACTTGGATATCTAAGATCCTTCTAGACCTATTATCCATACAAAATACTTATTCCGTGTTACTGACCATATTGAGGATATCTTATCCCTCTGAATGGAGAGTGAGACAATGTGTCTCACACTATTTGGAAGACCCCAGGGGGAAAGAATAATCTGCCCAGGTCTTTCAGAATTGGTTGCTAAGATATGCAACCGTTAGTGGATCCCAGAGAGTGAGGACACGACTGAGTTTCATCTATCCTTTAATGCCGTCTCTAGGCTTACTAGTATACAATTCAATCCTTACAGCAAGGAGCAGAGAATTCCATCCTTTAAATTCTGTAGGGTTTTCTCATATCTAATGTACTTGAAGTCTGGAGTAGGTGCTCTGACTTGCATAGGATTTCAAAGACTTATGGTGAGACCTGCACTTCCTGGTCTCCAGCATCTAGATATAACTTGTATGATTTCGGAAGGTACTGTTGGCCACGCTGTATGAGGTGTTGGATCTCAGGAAGGAGAATAGGAGGATCTCGGACTTAGACTGTACCCGCGGATATCATGGTCTGCAAGCCACAGGGCAATTATTGTTATCACCACCGATATCTGCGAATCCAGATAAGGATCCTGGAGACTATTAGGTTAGTTCAATATACATATTGGCTAATCTGTCGACCCAGCTGGCTGTCATTAGTTTGTCTGCTTCCCCCTCTGGGAAGCCACCCAGGTTACTGCCAGACCAATATGTTGATAGCCTTACTTGTTGCTGATCCCTTGACCAGCTTGTTGGTTTGGAGACTGTCCCTTGTCATCCAACGGCTTTTGTACCTTACACTGTCTGGCAGTGAGTTCTAGAAAACCCTAACCTAACGTGCTGGTAGACCTGACTGGGAGATACCTCTGACAGAAGTTGACTAGTTTTGCATTCCTTCTTGACAGCGAAGATAGGCCTTCCCCATTTGCTAAGTCTTTGCAGCATAGTTGAGGCCCTTTTGTTCAGTCTACGACCACTGCAACTCTGACTTTTGGACCCCTGTCCTCCATTGGAATTAATACCCGGCGAGTAACAACTTGTGATGATTGGTATGCCTAATAGCTGATACGCTGAAAGATTAGTTAGCTTAGCTACCTCCCCAAAAGGGGACTTGTCTCTTCTGTGGAGTCACTGTTCCTGGTGCAGGAAGTAAGTCTTTCCTTACTACAAAACCAGTTAATACAGTTGTCAACCTTCCCTTGGGCCATTTGGACCACATGGGTTACTACAGGCTACTTTTACCGCTCTTTCAACCGTGGGATGCAACCAATGGGAAAGAGCTATTTGTTCAAGTAAGATACTTATACTGTTGCTCTCTCAGAAGGTAACGTTATTGTATTTTTTCAGAGATTCAGAACTGCTTCCCGGTAGGTCATCGTTGTAATGAGACTAGTTGGTCTCTAGATGATGGCTCCTCCCGACTCGATCAAAGTCTGTACTAGGACTCCTTTCCCAGAACCTGGAAGACATTGTGCCAGTCTGTTGCCCAAACAGGGCTCACCAGAAGTCCTTGCTCCTGCAAGTCGGCCCCTACTGGACCCAATATCCCGGGAAATGCCCGGAGTTTGTGGAAAGGTCACAGTCTGCCAGATGAACTTGTAGTGAACTCTAACGGCCAAGCGAAGGTACCTTCCAAAACATGGGTGTCTCACACACACTTGTGAACGACCACAACATACAGGGATATACAAGGTAATACCGACATATAATTACACACATAGGTTGGACTTGACCGACTTGTGTCTCTCCTCAACCTCACCCACTATGCAACCATGTGATTATGCAACTTGCAAGGTCTAAAGACCATCTACAGTCTTAGCCTAGGATTCCACTATTGCGACCTAAAATTCATGC
Source organism: Lithobates clamitans (assembly GCA_037952925.1). NCBI lineage: Eukaryota > Metazoa > Chordata > Amphibia > Anura > Ranidae > Lithobates > Lithobates clamitans. The sequence goes on from JBBGZY010001902.1 coordinate 641,659, forward strand.
GATTCTACTGTGATTTCTATGCGACTTGAAACAATGCCTGTGTATTCTTGATGTCCATGACCCCAAGTACATCACAGTAGGATCAAAAGTAGTGTAGGGACTACTTTGAAGCCACTGCGACTTGGAGTCGCACTGCTATGAACTATAAGTCAAGCCTGTAGGGCTAGGCTTTACTCAGTTATTAGGAAGGCTTCAGCCCAGCACAGTACACCTGCTATCAGCATTAGCAGTATTGCAGACACAAGCTACAACCTTTCAGAGATGCAAGCTTAACAACATACTTGCAGCAGTAACTGAATATTATTGATTTGTGCACCATGTGTTGCCTTACCACCTGCATGCTTCATGACCAAACAGAAAGTCCAATGAATGTCCATCCGTAGCATCATAATGAAGGAGCAATCCCTAGAGACCAGATGCCCTCACCCCCCTTGCTTCCTGGATCCTGAGAGGGGGAGGTCTCCCCCATATAGGCGTTCATATCTGCCTGTACAGCGGGGAGCTTTGACACAGGAGAGGCTTGAACCTGTGCAGCTTGGCCAGAAGCATCTGGCAAGGTGAGGGAAAAAAAAATTGTGCCGGTCCTGAGATAGGGCAGGGGCGGAGCCTACCCATACGTATATGCTGTCATGCTGTGTCAGGAATGGAGAATCCTGAAAACAGTCAAAAAAATCATCAAAATGCTTGACAATGCAATCAATGTAAGCAATGCCTGAGTAAGGACATAAACAAGCTGTGTGGATGGGAGAATCTGATCAGAAGGTTGATCGAAAAAAAAAACGGCCATCTATGCACAACCTTATACTCTATTTAGATCATTTAAAGTAGGAAGAAAACTCCATAGGGACCTAAAGTAGTCATATTGGGACTAAGCCATTGGGGAAGGCTCAGATTTGTTCTTTTCCTTTTAAAATCATATCTTCTATAGATTTATTCTCATTCAACTAAAAAACCTATTTCCCTTTTGATAGTATAGTTGCTGTTTGCCAACGCTACAATTGTGCAAGCTGCAGATACCCTGTTTCCCCAAAAATAAGACCTAGCATGATTGTCGGTGATGGCTGCAATATAAGCCCTACCCCCCCAAATAAGCCCTACCCTGTTTCCCCGAAAATAAGCCCTACCCTGAAAATAAGACCTACAAGGACTTTAACTAGGACTTATTTGGTGGGTAGGGCTTATATTGCAGCCATCACCAACGATCACGCTAAGTCTTATTTTCGGGGAAACAGGGTAGCATATGGTGTAAAATGTATTTTTTAATAGATTAAAAAACCCCAGTAAAATAGATAATAATGTAATGTATAGAATTGGTTTCAGAGATACAGTGCATCCAGAAAGTATTCACAGCACTTCACTTTTTACACATTTTGTTATGTTACAGCCTTATTCTAAAACAGATTGAATTCATTATTTTCCTCAAAATTCTACAAACAATACCCCGTAATGACAACATGAAAGAAGTTTGTTTGAAATCTTTGCAAATTTATTAAAAATAAAAAACGAAAAAATCACATGTACATACTGTAAGCATTCACAGCCTTTGCCATGATGCTCAAAATTGAGCTCAGATGCATCCTGTTTCCACTGAGCATCCCTGAGATGTTTCTACAACTTGACTGAAGTCCACCTGTGGTAAATTCAGTTGGAAAGGCACACACCTGTCTATATAAGGTCCCACAGTTAACAGTCCATGTCAGAGCACAAACCAAGCCATGAAGTCTAAGGAATTATCTGTAGACCTCTAAGACAGGATTGTATCGAGGCACAGATTTGGGTAAGGGTACAGAAAAATGTCTGCAGCATTGAAGGTCCCAATGAGCAAAGTTGCCTCCATCATCCGTAAATGGAAGAAGTTTGGAACCACCAGGACTCTTCCTAGAGCGGGCCTAGAGCGGGCCGGGGGAGAAGGGCCTTAGTCAGGGAGGTGATCAGGAACCCGACGGTCACTCTGACAGAGCTCCAGCATTTCTCTGTGGAGAGAGGAGAACCTTCCAGAAGAACAACAATTTCTGCAGCACTCCACCAATCAGGCCTGTATGGTAGAGTGGCCAGATGGAAGCCACTCCTCAGTAAAAGGCACATGACAGCCCTCCTGGAGTTTTGCCAAAAGGCACCTGAAGGACTCTCAGGCCATGAGAAACAAAATTCTCTGGTCAGATGAAACAAACAACTCTTTTGGCCTGAACAGCAAGGGTCATGTCTGGAGGAAACCAGGCACCGCTCATTACCTGGCCAATAATCTCCCTACAGTGAAGCATGGTGGTGGCAGCTTCATGCTGTGGGAATGTTTTTCAGGGGCAGGAACTGGCAGACTAGTCAGGATTGAGGGAAAGATGAATGCAGCAATGTACAGAGAAATCCTTGATGAAAACGTTCTCCAGAGCGCTCTGAACCTCAGACTGGGGCAAAGGTTCATCTTCCAACAGGACAACGACCCTAAGCACACAATCAAGATAACAAAGGAGTGCCTATGGGACAACTCTGTGAATGTCCTTGAGTGGCCCAGCCAGAGCCTGGACTTTAACCCAGGTAAACATCTCTGGAGAGATCTGAAAATGGTTGTGCACCAACGCTCCCCATCCAACCTGATGGAGCTTGAGAGGTCCTGCAAAGAAGAACAGGAAAAACTGCCCAAAAATACTCAAAAAGTGATACAATAAAACAGGGTGAAATATCTGCCCTACTAAGCATAATGAAGTTCCCAAAGAAGCTGCCAGCACAATTTGTTTGATAGCAAATAAAATAAATAAAATGTCCAATGTCCAAATTCGGCGCTGAAATTGAACTATAGCAAACAGCCTTTGGAGGAGGAAAAGATAAAATCCCTTCACCAGCTTCAGTGCGACTGCACAGCACACCACACCACAGTGTCACTCCAATCTCGTTACCAGAAGTATGTGTAATGCATGCATGAACATAGGACTCAGCATGGGCTCCAGCTCAACCCTCTAATCGGATAACTCGATATCTCGTGGGAAGGACCTGGATCAACACCACTCAGGCTGTGTCCATGCCACTCTCCTCACCTCCCTCCGCTCCTCTACTCAAAAAGACTTGAGGCTGTAATTGGTGCCAAAGGTGCTTTGACATTGAGCAAAGGCTGAGAATACAGGTGATTTTTTATTATTTTTTATTTTAATAAATTTGCAAAGATTTCAAACAAACTTTCACGTTGCCATTATGGGGTATTGTTTGTAGAATTTTGAGGAAAATAATACATTTAATCCATTTTGGAATAAGGCTGTAACATAACAAAATGTGGAAAAGTGGAGCGTTGTGAATGCTTTCCGGATGCACTGTTTATCCACAATATTTTTTATAGAATACGATTTATATGTGCCTTGTTTTTCTGACATACTGTAATCAGTTGATTATTGCTGTCACTTCATTGTTCTTGCTGACATCGCACTGTATATGCCTTGCAGAAAATAAAGAATTAAAAAAAAAAAAAAATTGGAAAAAACCTAAAATCTAAAATCTAAACTGTTATATGAAGACTTCCTCTACTATAGAGTTCCCTAAAAGCCTGATGTTTCCTGGATGAATATCATTGTTTATGTTTATAACAGTAGTTCTCATCCCCTGTTCTCACAGTGAGTTACACATTCCTTTCAAATGATTCTATGTGTAATTACCCAGGCTGCCTGCCTCCTCTTTCTCTATTCACTCTGAGCACATCCAGTTGTAATGACAGGGCTTACATTATGCAGCGACACCCATAAACACATGCATTCCCTGTCTCTCTCTTTATCCGGCTGAATCACGCATCAACTGTCACATTGCTAAAGCTGCTGTCAAGTGCAATGTAAACAATAGTGATTTCACGTAAATGTGAACTTCGCAAATTTGGGTTGTGGAAGGGAGCGATTAACAACAATGATCTTGGGTTTTTTTTTTCTTATTAATTGGATTAACATATTTTACTGTTCTATGGTTAATGCGCTCAAATACTTCGTTGACGTTATTTGAAAAGGGAAAATCCTGTTTAAATTAATTTAGAAAAATCAGCTACTCCTAGAGGGTTTAATAAAGTCTGCTCACTAAGGAGATAAAAATGAAAACAAAACAGAATTAATTTATATAAAGTAAAAAGAAAATAACTTCCTTATAGCAAGGGCCTTTGCAGACTTTCAAAATGTGGCTTACTGTGTATTCACCTCCTCCACACACTCATTCTACATCACAGAACAAAGCTTCAAATACGAAAAAATAGGACACCTGGGGTGTAACTATGTGTAATTGGGCCCGATGGCAAAACATTAATGGACCCCCAAGTTTGACTAAGCTTTGTCTCAAAGCAGGTCCTCTAGTAAAGTAGAATACTAATTTTTTTCATAGCAAATAGAAATTCTGAAACTTTATACAAATTAATTTGTTGTAAACATATTTTCCCAATACTGTTGCTACCTCATAAATCACTATATAGCCGTACAGCTGTCTCCCCCCCCATGTTAATGGACCCCATACCAGTTGCACAGTCTGCTATGGTGAAGGTCAGGCCCCTAAATCAGTGGTTCTCAACCTCAGTCCTCAAGTATCCCCAACAGGCCATGTTTTGGGAATTCCTCTTAGATAAAATAGCTGTCCAAAATACCAAGCCATTGACTCCCATTTAATACACCTGTGCAAGATAAAGGAAAACCTGCAAACACGGCCTGTTGGGGGTACTTGAGGACTGAGGTTGAGAACCACTGCCCCAAAGGACACATTGGGAACCACCCTTGATCAAACCAAGCCAAGATCTATCCAAAAATAAAGTCATGCCCTCATTTCAATTCATTGTATGAGTGGTAAAGTCAAGACAGTTGTAAGGTGCAATGTATCGTATGTGGGTACGTTTTTGGGAGTTTCTACGTCTTTGACATAGCAGCGGGGCTGGCTTGTGTAGTTAATTGACCCCGTGAGCTATCTGTGCCCCTGTTAGGGAGATTCACCCTCTATGTTTGTCCTGTTTACCATTATCATCAAAAGTGAAAATAATTGAAAATCACAAATTTAGGGTTGTTTCAAAACAGTAATCGAGGGTAAATCTCCAATAGGGGCACTAGTCCTGACTTCAACTTTAACATTCCCAGATCGCTTACACTTCTCCAAAACCTGTAAACTGGATGCATCACTACTCACAGACCCCTCACACACTCTCACAATCAACAAAAACATTAAGGATTTCTTCAAAATCAATAATACTCCTGACACAACCCACTTGACCCAAAGGGAAACCCATAAATCTAGGCTTTGGTGAACGTCTGATAGGCTTTATAATGTCTCTAAACACAAATCCCAAGGGGAAAATACACATAAACGGGCTACTGTGAAACGCCTTCCATATCAAAAAATGGCACACATCAAGGATGTCCCCTATACCCCATATTGTTTGTTCTTACTCTCAGACCTTTCCTACGTAAGATACATGAAAATATAGATATCCACGGAAACGCCATAGCTGACGAACAATACAAAATGGCAGCTTTCGCCGACGACATTCTTCTATTCCTATCTAAACCCTTCATAACCCTACCAAACCTCCTCAAAGACTTCCGTCTATTGCCGTTCATAGCACATTTCAAAATCAACTTCACAAAGTCGCACACTCTCAACGTAACGCTAACAAAACCACAAGTCCTGCAATGCAAACAAAACTTCCCATTTACATGGAAAACAGATGCGATAACCTACCTAGGGATCCAAATGCCTGCAAAATTAACCGACCTTTACCTAAAAAATGATCTACCACTTCTCAAGACTATCACTGAAGATCTTAAAAAATGGAACAAAGCACACTTTTCTTTGTTCGGCAGAGTGGCTATTATTAAAATTAATATCCTGCCACGCATACTATACCGCCTTCTAACGATTCCTATCAAACTCCCTAATACCTTTATACAGTAAAAAAAAAATGTAGGAATTATCTCTGGAATCAAAGACACCCCAGAATTAGATACACCCAGTTAATAAAACCCAAAACCAAAGGGGGAATAGGCTTACCTGACATACAACATTACTATTGGTCCTGTCATTTGCAACGCATCATAGACTGGCATACCCACAATCAAGTAACAGATTGGGTAGCCCTAGAAAACTCTTTCTCCTTATACCCCATTAGCTGCGTCCCATGGATTCGTCGTAATCCCATGCCAAAAAACAGAACATCCCAACTTAGGCCCCACATTGGAGTATTTCACCGAAGTCTGCAATAAACTCAAACTTTCCAGGGCACCGGGCCCTCTATCACCAAATCTAATGAACCCTCAATTCTCTCCACAGATGGCCCCTCATCTACTTTCCAGTAAACAACCAGACATAGGTATACGCATAAACCACCTTCTTCGGGATGTTAAGTTGCTTACCCTAGAGCACATGAACACACTCTGGGCTGAACCAAACCTAAGCTTTCTAGAATACTTGCAAATTAAACATTACATAAACTCTATTCAATGCAAAACAGACCTTTCCGAAGCCTTAACCACATTTGAAAACCTATGCCTCAGCCACACGCCTCAACGCCATGTCATCTCTAAGATCCACAATATGCTCTGGGACAATACCCAGGCTGATGAGGGAACAGCCTGTAAGGCCTGGGCTAAAGATCTAGACATAAACCTGACAAACATCTCCTGGGAAAATATAAACCGGAATGTACACAAGGGCTCCATAAATGTCTCTAGCCAAGAGAACAATTATAAAATAATTTCACGTTGGTACCGCACCCCCTTTATTTTACACAGATTTGATGCAGCCAGCTCAGACAAATGCTGGAAATGTTGACAAGCACCAGCGATCTCTTGCATATATGGTGGAATTGCCTAACTATCCACGCCTACTGGAAACAGGTCCACAAACTAATAAAAAAAAATAACCATGTACTCTCTGGAATTTACACTTGCGCAGTTCCTACTCTACCACCATGAATCAAATGACACACCTTACTATAAATCATTAGCCATGATGTTAGTTAACGCAGCTAAAATGTGCATACCCACACTATGGGGCACATCCAGAGTACCCTCTATTTCAGATTGGTACATAAGAATAAATACAATTTCAGAAATGGAGGAACTCATCTCAATTTCTCTGAATTCGCTAAATAAATTCACTACTGTATGGGCTTGCTGGACCCATTTCCAATACTCCAAAGAATACTTGCAAACAATCTCATTATAACAAACCTACTCGTCCCTCCCTCATATAACTATCACAACACACCTCTTACCTCCTCTTCTACCCCCCAAACCCTCTCCTATACCCACTCTTCTTTAGTTCCCCCCATGCCAAACACCCCCCCCCCGATTAATTCCTTATACAAGATTAGATCTAAATACAAATGTTGTGCTGAACACACGTATACACGTACAAGTAGACAACTCCAATTCAGAATCTACTCTCCAAATCGCTACACACTAACCAAGATACATAATGCGAGAACAAAAGAAGTGGGGTTGGGGGTTGGGACTTTACATGAGCCATGTTGGTGTATACAATGATATATAAAATGAACATAAATGAGTTGAATGTCACAATCCCCTAGGGGTACATCGTAATATATGTTAATAATTGTAATAAAACCAATATCAATGAAAAATTAATAGATAGATAAATTATTATGTGGTCTATAGGGATCCACTATTCCCCATAGAGAAAGAGAGGAGAGAAAGAATTGAGGAAAAAGGAAAAGGAGCACTATCAATGTTACATACAAGGTAGCCCATCTATATATATTTAATATATATATTAATCAATTTAATCAACTATAACATATACACATTCATCACCTCCGCACGCACTAATACTCACATTCACCTCACATCCACACCAGCAATCTAGCATTTTGCAGTGATTGTCCCTCACCAATTCACTTTTTGCTTTTTATTTACATTTTTTATTGCATATCTTCACACAGATGTGGGCAGCAGCCATACATGCACATATTTCACAACATGGCAATGTGCAGTGATTGTCCGAACTGCTCCCTGGTCATGGTTCCCCAAGGGTCCTGTTTCTGAGGATTTCCCGCCTCAACCCCGGCTGGGACCACCTATGCCAGAACACTGCTCTATTCCATACCCTGATACTGACCATAACTTATGGGCTTCCTTTTAATTAACATTGATAGTGCTCCTTTTCCTTTTTCCTCCATTCTTTCTCTCCTCTCTTTCTCTATGGGAAATAGTTGATCCCTATAGACCACATAATTTATCTATCTATTAATTTTTAGTTCACTCATGCATCCAACTCCTGACGATTGGCAAGAGGCCATGAAATGCGTTGAGTGTTAATCTATGGATGCCAAATACAAGTTTGCCCTAATAACTGTATCATATTACAACCTGCATCAATTCCACATATCATGTTAATCATGTATGAACTATTTGTATGTGTCAGGTCACCTAGAGGCTGGGTGACAGATGCACACCGTTGGGATCAGGAGTGCACCGCAAGGTAGTGGACCCTACGGCTGACTGCTGCGGATTGAACCCTGGGAGGTTCAGGAAGCAGGTCTACTGGATCAATGACACAGATCCCACTGGGAGCTAGAGCATAGATTCCCGAGGGCGCGGAGTCTAAGAGCCAGCAGGTGTTCACCAGAGCCTTTAATGGTAAGGATGGACTGCGCTGCAGTCTGGCTCCAGGTCGCGGCCCCCAGGGTCTCACAGCTCACGCTAGACTACAGGAGAAGAGGAAGGAGGCAGCAGGGAAAGTAAGGGACAAGCCAAGGTCGGGGCCACAAGCAGACAAGGACAACAGAGTACACGCCAAGGTTCAGGGTCACAGGCAAACAGGGATGGTCGAGGACACGCCAAAGGTCAGGGTCACGAGGCAGACAGGAATAGTTAAGAACAGGCCAAAGTCGGTAACAGGAATCAGATGTAGGAAACACAGCAAGTACACACAGAGGCAAACACACAATGGTTGATCAGCACTGCTGGCTTGCAGTGCACAGGTTAATATAGGGTTCCCTGATAGGGCCTGGAGTGGGGCCATGCTTAGAGGAGAGGTTACAAAAGCAGTCAGGTGAGGGTCAGCTGGTCTCTAGAGATGAACACATGGAGACAGGTATGCTGATAGACAAACTCTATTGCATAACCATGACAGTACCCCCCCTCTTAAGACCTCCCCCTCCCCCGCCTGTGCCCAGGCTTAAAGGGAAACTCCAGATGGAACCTCCTCAATAGACGAGGAGCAAAGACCTCAGATGCAGTGATCCAAGACCTCTCCTCAGAACCAAACCCTTTCCAATGTACGAGGTACTGAAGAATGCCTTTACGGAGCTGGGAATCCAAAACTTGACTAACCTCGTACTTTAGATTATCCTCAGATGCCGGAACCTAGGTAAAGAGAGGACGAAAGGACTTATTGAGGACCAAAGGCTTTTTAGAAATGGGTAAGGGCACGAGAAGACCATCAGAAGTCTGAGCAGGGTCCCCCAGACCCTTAAAGATGTGCTGGACATCCAACGCAGGACCATCAGACTGGGTAGAGGTCAGTGGATCCCTGAGGTCAGGTTGGTTAAAAGGTGACGTGTCACGAGAGTTAAGCTGGATAGCTGGAACACACACAGAATGCAGAGAGCCCTGAACAAAAGATTGAAAACCCCACCTGGCCGAATGAGGCAGTCTATCCAAAGGATGGATTGAGCCTCTTAAACAGGTTTGAACGGACGTAGTAGCAGTAGGGTGAGGCCAGGTTACAGAAGGTCCTGAACAAGAAGCAGGAAGCTCACTGGGCATAGGCTGGACTGGTGCAGAGGCTGACTGAACAGCATTGCCAGGTGCAGCGACCACCAGAATTGCATCGCATGGCGTAGCGACTGTGGAACTGGTGGACGAGTCAGCTTGGGTGTGTGTCCAAGGGGGTCCAGGGACAGGCAAAGGGAAATGGCCATGCAAACTGGAGTGACTGATCGGCTCAGGTTCACAGGTAAGCTCCTCATCCAGAGTACCACACGACCCAGAGAGTGCCTCAGGCCGACTATTGCAGGAGACATTCCAGAAATCGCTATACGCAGTGGGAAGAGCAGAAGATACTGGGATGGTGGCAACAGGAGGATTCTCTTTTGGGGTAACCTTGAGTAGGCAGGAGGAGGAACCCCAAGTCAAGATCTGTCCAGCAGTCCAGTCAACATGTGGAGAATGGAGCCGTAACCAAGGAAGACCTAATATGATAGGAGACGAAGCCTTAGGTAAGACAAGGAAGGATATCCACTCCTGGTGGAGTATCCCTACCGACATCCTAACAGGGAGGGTCTGGAAGCGGATAGGACCCCCTGGGATAACAATGCCATCAATCGGCAAGACCACCAATGGCGTTGTAAGGGGCAAAAGGGTAAGTCTCATGGAAGACGCAGTTCCCCAGTCCATGAAATTGCCAGCGGCTCCGGAATCCAGATGTGCCGAGACCGAACGAGAGGAAGCGCCGACATGAAGGAACACAGAAAGAAGAAGACGAGAACGTGAAGATGATACTTCAGGGTCTAATACTCCACCTTCCAGATGTATTAGCCCCGATCGTTTTTCTGGACGAAGAGAACAAGTATCACGAAAATGACCATTGACGCCACAGTAGAGGAACAGGCCCAGAGTTCTGGGCCTAGTGCGTTCTTCGGGAGATAACTTGGTCCGGCCCAGCTGCATAGGTTCCTCAGCAGGCAGGAGGTGCTCCTTGGAATGAAGAGAAGGGACATGGAGCTCAGGCTGTTTAAAGAACGGGGAGTGCTGGCGTCTTTTTTCCAGGGCCCTCTCCTGAAAGCGAATATCAATCTGGTTACACAAGGTGATGACACCATCCAGATCAGCAGGGAGAGATCTTCCTGCCAATTCATCCTTCTTTCTATCAGAGAGGCCATGTAAAAAGGTTGCAACTAGGGCCTCATTATTCCAACTCAGCTCAGCAGTCAAAGTACGAAAATGAAGAGCATACTGTCCCACAGAAGCGGACTCTTGACGGAGACGTAGAAGGGCGCTGGCCGCTGAGGAGACACGACCCGGTTCCTCGAAGATATTCCGAAAAAGTTTCAAGAAATCAGATAGGCTAGAAACCACTGGATCATTTAGATCCCACAGAGGAGTAGCCCAGGCTAACGCCTCGCCGGACAGGAGGGATATAATATAGGCTACCTTTTGCCTGATCGGACAGGAAGTTTTGGGGCTGAAGCTCAAAATGAATTGTACACTGGCTAAGGAACCCCCTGCACGCCTTGGAGTCCCCAGAGAAACGGGCCGGAGCTGGCAGATGTAATGAATGTGTGGCTGCGACTGGTGTGATAGGTGCAGCTGCTTGAGGCTGCAGGTTCGGGTTTCCCAAGGAGGCCTGGAGCTGCTCGAAGCGGGAAGCCAGATCCTTAAGGAATCGCATCACCTGAGTCTGATTAGATTCCTGGGCCTCGAGTCTGCGAACTATGCCCTGCAATGGATCGGCTGCAGGAAGGGACACGTCAGCCGGGTCCATGGCTGATCAAACTGTCAGGTCACCTAGAGGCTGGGTGACAGATGTACACCGTTGGGATCAGGAGTGCACCGCAAGGTAGTGGACCCTACGGCTGACTGCTGCGGATTAAACCCTGGGAGGTTCAGGAAGCAGGTCTACTGGATCACTGACACAGATCCCACTGGGAGCTAGAGCATAGATTCCCCAGGGAGCGGAGTCTAAGAGCCAGCAGGTGTTCACCAGAGCCTTTAATGGTAAGGATGGACTGCGCTGCAGTCTGGCTCCAGGTCACGGCCCCCAGGGTCTTACAGCTCACGCTCACGGTAGACTACAGGAAAAGAGGAAGGAGGCAGCAGGGAAAGTAAGGGACAAGCCAAGGTCGGGGCCACAAGCAGACAAGGACAACAGAGTACACGCCAAGGTTCAGGGTCACAGGCAAACAGGGATGGTCAGGGACACGCCAAAGGTCAGGGTCACGAGCAGACAGGAATAGTTAAGAACAGGCCAATGTTGGTAACAGGAATCAGATGTAGGAAACACAGCAAGTACACACAGAGGCTAACACACAATGGTTGATCAGCACTGCTGGTTTGCAGTGCACAGGTTAATATAGGGTTCCCTGATAGGGCCTTGGGTGGGGCCATGCTTAGAGGAGAGGTTACAAAGCAGTCAGTTGAGGGTCAGCTGGTCTCTAGAGATGAACACATGGAGACAGGTATGCTGATTGACAAACTCTATTGCATAACCATGACAGTATGTATTTGATTGCTTATTATTATTTACTTTGTTTGTCACAAATCATGTTCTCTAATCAATCATTCATTATTAAATCTATTATTATTATATATTGACTCTTTATGATTACATTTTGTATCCTAAATGTTTCATTGCTATTGGTTTTATTACAATTATTAACATCTATTACGATGTACCCCTAGGGGATCGTGACATTCAACTCATTTATGTTTATTTTATATATCATTGTATACACCAACATGCCTCATGTAAAGTCCCAACCCCATTTCTTTTGTTCTTGCGTAGCATATAAGGATGCAGGCATCTTGGTGTTTTTACTTCAGGTTGAGACTGGCCTTATTAACTCCTAGTTTTCCAAGATACATAATGGTTGTAAATTAGGAAAGGAATAGAGTGATGGTAGCAACATATATAATCTGAACATCATACACATATAACCAATTTCCCTCCCCTGTTGGAACAACTGAAATGTTACCCACTGTTATTGTTGCAACCTATCATTGTTCTTAGGCTCGGTTCACACTGGGGCGACTTGGGATCCGACTTGTACGCCCTCAAGTCGCCCCAGAAATAGTCTCAATGGGAGTGAACGCTAGCGTCTTAATAGACGCTACTGAAGTCGCTCCGACTTCAGAGCGTACTCCCTGTACTACTTTGATCCGACTTCAGCCTATTGACTATCATTGAAGTCGGATCAAAGCCGGATCGCCGTCTTGCATGATCCGACTTCGGCATGCGACTTGTGCTCAGATGATCTTGAGGGGGAACTCCACGCCAAATTTTAAATAACAATCCGGCATGGGTTCCCCCTCCAAGAGCATACCAGGCCCTTGGGTCTGGTATGGACCTTGAGGGGAACCCCCTACGCCGAAAAAACGGCGTGGGGGTCCCCCCCAATCCATACCAGACCCTTATCCGAGCACGCAGCCCGGCTGGACAGGAATGGGGGTGGGGACGAGCGAGCGCCCCCCCCTCCTGAACCGTACCAGGCCGCATGCCCTCAACATGGGGGGTTAGTGCCTTGGGAGAGGGGGCGCGTTGCGGGCCCCCCCCCAAAAGCACCTTGTCCCCATGTTGATGAGGACAAGGGCCTCTTCCCGACAACCCTGGCCGTTGGTTGTCGGGGTCTGCGGGCGGAGGGCTTATCGGAATCCGGGAGCCCCCTTTAATAAGGGGGCCCCCAGATCCCGGCCCCCCACCCTATGTGAATGAGTATGGGGTACATCGTACCCCTACCCATTCACCTAGGGAAAAAGTGTCAATTTAAAAAAAAAAACTACACAGATTTTTAAAGTATTTTATTAGACAGCTCCGGGGGTCTTCTTCCGACTTCGGGGGTCTCTCCGGTTCTTCTCCGCGCTCTCCGGGTCTTCTGCCGGGCTCCTCCGCTCTCTTCTGCTCTTTTGCCGCTCTTTTGCTAAAGTGGAGGAGCCCGGTCTTCAATCTTCTGCCCTCTTCTCTTCTTCTGATGTTGACACGACGCTCTCTCCGGCTAGAATGCTCTCTGTGCGCTCTGCTCTGACTTATATAGGCGGTGACCCCGCCCCCTTATGCCGTCACAGTCCCTGGGCATGCTGGGACTGTGACGTTTTAGGGGGCGTGGTCATCACCCGATGACCACGCCCCCTTATGTCGTCACAGACCCAAGGGCCTGGTATGCTCTTGGAGGGGGAACCCATGCCGGATTTTTATTTAAAATTTGGCGCGGAGTTCCCCCTCAAGATTCATACCAAACACAGTGGCGGGGATCCAAGTCGGATCCGACACATGTCGCAGGGCAAAGTCGGATCCACAAGTCGTGTTGAAGTCGCGTTGAAGTCGTGTTGCCCATGTGTGAACCGACCCTTAATGTCATACTATATTTTTTTCCTTTTTTCTGATAAGATCTTGTCATTTCTGTAAATGTAGCACACCTATCTGATGTTATTGTAATCTTGCTTTCCTTTTACTCCCAGCCTTATGATGCTTCCCCTGGGTCTTCAGACAGCGAGTTGGAAGGAGACGAATTTGTCTGAGGCTTTCGACTTTGCTCTTGTTTCCCTGCTAGTGAAAGCAGTTGAGGAGGCCCTTAAGTGGGAAGATCCTTCCACTCCCCTGGTTAAGCAAATTAAGTTCTTTAAATATCTGGGAAGGAACGCTCCAATTTCCTGCTCCTTTCCTGAATTAAAGGATATCATTGATGAGGAGTGGAGCAAGGTGGATAAGAAGGCTTCTATGTCACGCAAAACCTCCAGATTATACCCCTTCAAGGCAGAGAAAGTGAAACATCTGGAAAACGCTCCCCTCGTAGCTGCAACACTGATGCGACTGGACAAACATGTCACTGCTCAAGAGGAGAATAGACAAGACCTCCAGAGAATTTACGGGCTAGCCGGTATGGCTTACAAACCCGCCTTGGCCCTCGCGGCCATGTCCAAGGCTAGGGAAGCCTGGACAGAGTGTCAGGGCTGGACTCAGCCCTTCCTTCTCTGAGCTGGCAGCTCATCTGTCGGCTAATTGCCATTTCCTATCTCTCCACAGTGCCTCACCTGTTGATATCCTGCTCGTCAGTCCTGCCTACTTAAGCTGTCCAGCCCAGATGATCTCTGCCTTCGCCTTGGTCCCATCTCTAGAGATGCTCTCCTGTGTTCCTGTTAAAGACTTGCTTGGCTGACATTCCTTCTGGCTCCAGATCCTGCTTGCTGTTCTACTACGCTCATCTCTGGCTCCCTGACGTTTTGGCTTGTCTGACTATCCGTTCCGGTTCCTGAACTCTGGCTATGTTTTGACTACGTTTACTCTGTTTACCTTTTTTATTATTATTAAACAAGTGAGATTTAACTGTACTTCTGTCTCAGTCTGATTCATGGTTCCTGACAGTAGGCGAAGGCCATGAATTCAGAAGATGCAGTCAATCCACTTGTTGGTAATATTTTTTACAGATTGGATGAGCAGGATCACCGCATGGATCAGTTTGCCTGAGTCACACGGCTCACCTGGATACTCCCACTGTGGCTACTTCGATACAACCTGTGTTGCAGACTGTCCCTGCTGCTGCTCCAGTCTCTGTGCAGGCACCCGCCTCGAGTATTACCTCTATAAGAGGTATGTCTGGTTCCGCTCCACTTCCCCAGCAATTTGGGGGTGACCCAGTCCAATGCAGAGGGTTTCTCAACCAAGTTGAGATATACTTTGTGATGCTGCCCCAGGCGTTTCCCACGGACAAAAGCAAAGTAGGTTTTGTGATTTCTTTGCTTTCTGAGAGAGCCTTGGCCTGGGCAAACCCTCTATGGGAGATGCAAAAACCTGTTGTCTTGAGTTACCCAGAGTTAAATTCCATACTCTGGCAGCAGAGGTTGCTTGGAACAATGAGGCCCTCGTGGCTGTTTTTTCTCATGGTCTCTCGGATACCATCAAGGATGAGATAGCAGTCCGGGATATACCCACTGAGCTGAAGAAGTTGACCACGTTTGCCATCCTGGTTAACTCCAGACTCAGAGAAAGATTCTCTTTTAAGGAGCACTTGCGGAAGCCTATATATTTCTCTCCGAGCTTTGCAGTCCCACCCTTGCCTCCCTCACCTCCCATGCCTCCTGGTACCGTGTCGGTCAGTGAAGATGAACCCATGCACTTGGGCTTCACGCGTCTCTCTGCGGATGAGAGAACCCCCTAGGAGGAGGGAGAGATTGTGCCTTTATTGTGGCTAGGCAGGTCACTTTTTGAAGTCTTGTCCTAACCGTCCAGGGAACGCATGAACCTTGAAGTCCTGTCACGGACAGACCTTAGGTGGCGTTATTTCATCCCCAGTTATCCAGAAGAATAAGTGGATTCGCTGATTGCACAGGGAGTAGTGGTGCCTGTCCCCAAAGGTGAAGAGTTCCAGGGGGTATACTCCCCTCTCTTCTTGGTGCAAAAGAAAAACGGTTCATGGCGCTCATGGCGCTCCGTGATAGACCTAACTTATCTAAACAAGTTTATAAAATATGAAAGATTCAAAATGGAAACTCTGTCTACCATCCAGCAAGCCATGCAGCCAGGCGATTGGCTATTCTCAATCGACTTAAAAGATGCCTATTTTCACGTGCTCCGTGGCAGAAGAATTCCACAAATACCTCCGGCTCAGGGTCGGGCAGGAACATCTACAGTTCACCTGCCTTCCTGTTTATCTTGCACTCCAGAAGAATTCCACAAATACCTCCAGCTCAGGGTCGGGCAGGAACATTTACAGTTCACCTGCCTCCCTTTTGGGTTGATGACCTCACCCCGAGTATTTTCCAAAGTTCTTCTGGCCGTGGTGGCCCTCATCAGAACAAAAGGAATACGCTTGTACCACTATCTTCACGACCTCCTGTTTCTATCCCAATACAGGGGGCAGCTGCTGATTCACCACACTGCTCAAATTTGGTTGGCTCCTAAACCTGGAGAAAAGCCATCTGGAACCAGTCCAGCGCCTGATATGCTTAGGGGCCCAGTTCAACGTGGTGGAAAGTACCATCTCTCTTCCAGTGGAGAAGATCCCAGTCATTCGAGAGAGAATTTCACGGGCCTTGAGTTCCTCACGCCCGAGGGCCTCACAGTGCCTAAAAATTGTCGGCATGATGGTCTCTACGACCCCCTTGGTCAAGTGATCTCTGTAAAGGTTACGCCCTTTCCAGACAGGGTTTCTCCAGCAATGGAACTCAGGGGACGACAATCAATCCATTCACATAACATCAGCGATGAGGAGCAGCCTCTTTTGGTGGCTTTAGCGCTGCTCACCTGCCACTCCATTGCCCCCGTCTCATGGGTCACTGTCATGCCAGCGGTGCTGAATAGGTAGCCCTCTGCAGGTCAGAACTTGCACAAAGCAGGTGGGATGCCCGTCTTCACGACCAGGGCTCAAGCGTCCTGGAACTACAGGCAGCCTGGTGCGCCCTTCAATCCTTCACTCATCTCCTGAAAGCGGAATCAGTTTTATTGAGACTGGACAACACCACAGCGGTCTCCTATGTGAAGAGGCAAGCGGGCACTCGGAGCTCCACCTTGCTCCAAGAAGTTGAGCCCATCATACCCTGGGCTCAGAGAAACCTGGCTAATATTTCAGCGGTCTTCATCCCCGGAGTCCAGTCCAAGCTTCCTGTCTCGCACACAGTTAGACAACGAGTGGTCCCTTTATGCGCAGACGTTCTAATGGATCCTGTCCTTAGGAGTCAATCCCGAAGTAGATTTATTTGCATCCCCCTGCAACTTCAAGATCAAGAAGTAGTACACTCAGGGCCGTAGCAGCCAGGCCTTTGGAGTAGATGCCCTGACAGATCTGTGGAGCTTCAACAGGGCATACGCTTTTCCCCTGCTCCCGATCATCCTCAGGTATTTATGGAGACTCCAAGCTGAAACGGTCGAGGTGGTGGTGATAGCACCCTACTGGTCATGATTTCCCCTCCTGGCCCAGCTCAGCTTCCGGGACCCGGTGCCTCTTCCTCTCAGGGGACAGTCATGCACCCTTGCCCGGCATTACTGAGACTGATAGTGTGATTCTTGAGAGGGAAAGGCTGGAAACTCTCGGGTGCGCATCAAGAGTGATTTTCACCCTCATGAGCTCAAAAAAGGCGAGTACAAGTAAGGTCTATGGGAGAATATGGGCCAAGTTTGTTAAATTCTCATCCTCTACAGGCAGATCGTTTAAAGATCCAGGAATTCAGGATATCCTCAGCTTCCTTCAATCCGGCCTAGATCTGTCTCTATCCATCAGCTCTCTTAGGGTCCAGGTCTCAGCCTTGTCGGCCTTCTCCGGAACATTATGGGCTGTTCAACCTCTAATCCAGCAATTCTTCCGTGGGACAGCAAGACTCAGGCCCCAAAGAAGGCCAAGATTCCCCAAATGGGATCTTACCCTTGTTCTAGACTCACTGTCTGGACTCAGTACCGCTGGATCTGCTTTGCTTTCTATCAAAGTCTTTTATGCAAAAGTCGCCTTCCTAGTCACCATCACTTTGGCCAAAAGGGTTTCTTAGATTTGGTCCTTGGGTCATGAAGAACCATTCCTGACCTTCTTCCTGGACCGGGTGGTCCTCATCCTTATGCTCGGCTCAAACCCGAAAGTTACTTCAGTGTTCCATGAGAACCAAGAAATTGTCCTACTTACATTCAGGGCCCCGGGGTCCATTGGAGTTCACCCTCTGGATATAGGCGAACTACTGAAGGAATACCTGCAAGCTACTTCCTCCTTTAGATCCGACTACCTGTTTATCTTGCACTCCGGCAATAACAGAGGGAAGCGAGCTTCAACCAGAACGATTGTGGCCTGGATCGTCCAGTCAATCCAGCAGGCCTATAGGGCTAAGGGCTTGACTCCTCCAGAGGCGGTGATGGCACATTCCACCAGGGGTATGGTGGCTTCTTTGGCAGCAGCCCGCCATGTGGCTTCAGACGTCATCTGCAAAACGGCCTCGTAGGCCTTCATTAATACCTTTATGTCACATTACTGCATAGAACCTGCTTCTCTATCTTCTGTGAACTTTGGTTTAAGAATTCTGTCAATTGACGGGCCAAATTAAATTTCTTTTGATTAGCAAACCCACCCGTGTGGACTGGCTAGTTATTTCCCACATGTAGACTGCCATGGAGTCTGTCAGGAAAACGGAAAAATTATTATCAAATACTTACCGTAATTTTCTGATGGACTCTGTGGCAGAGTTCCCACCCATCGGTCAAGATTTGGCTAGTTAAGGAACGCAGTCTCTAGTGGTGAGCTCAAATTTATGGGAGTGGGGTCCTATAGCATTGGTGAGGAGGCGGGGTTAACCCACACTTTACATGCACTTTACATGCCCTGTACACACGATAGGGTTTTCCGATGGAAAATGTGTGATAGGACCTTGTTGTCGGAAATTCCGATCGTGTGTAGGCTCCATCACACATTTTTCATAGGAATTTCCGACACACAAAGTTTAAGAGCTTGCTATAAAATTTTCCGACAACAAAATCCGTTGTCCGAAATTCCGATCGTGTGTACACAAATCCAGTGCCACGCATGCTCAGAATAAATTAAGAGACGAAAGCTATTGGCTACTGCCCCGTTTATAGTCCCGACATACGTGTTTTACGTCACCGCGTTCAGAACGATCGAATTTTCCGACAACTTTGTGTGACCATGTGTATGCAAGACAAGTTTGAGCCAACATCCATCGGAAAAAGTCCTAGGATTTTGTTGTCGGAATGTCCGATCAATGTCTGACCGTGTGTACAGGGCATTAGACTGCCATGGAGACCATCAGGAAAGGAAAATTATAGTAAGTATTTGATAATAAATTTTCTGTTTCCCGGAATTTTTTTTTTACAGTTTTCCCTTAAGAACTAAAACATTCAGTATTCCATATGTAGCACTGCCCCGTAGGGGTCGCTGTGTGTAGATTTCCCTGGGCTTTTCCCCTTCTTATCTTGCAGCCAGTTACTAGTTTTAACACAACCGCCCGTTCTCTCATCCACTCGTTTCCAATAATCAATCCAGGGGTTTGTTTTTTTTTGTATTTATTGTTGGAACTTCGATAGGGGAAGGGAATAGCGGGATACTCCAACCAAAACTAATTACAATTGAGGACAATTCTCACTTGGCCTCACAGGTTAGATGTCGTAACAGACTTGATGTTTTCCCATACAACACTTGTATGGGAAGAATACCGTATATACTCGAGTATAAGTCGTTCCGAGTATAAGTCGAGGCCCTAATTTACCACCAAAAAATGGGAAAAACTTATTGACCCGAGTATAAGACGAGGGTGAGAAATGCACAGCTACTGTAAGTGGAAAAGAGGGTCAACAATGCCCATTTGCAGCCTCACTGTGCCCATTTGCAGCCATAGGTCCCCTGAACTTCAAACTCGGTAGTTAAGGGTTCCTAGATGCCCCCTAGCTGCAGCCAAAATTCGGGGTCTCTGAACCCAAAGGGTCCCGAAATGACATTGCTGCAGATAGACACAGTTGACCGAATTTGGGGCCCCGTATCTCGGGGCCACTTAGTGCTAAGAACCCCAAATTTGGTGTGCAAACCCAGTGGAACTAGCATCATAAAATTTTCAAAGCTGGGGTTTCTAGCACCAAGTGGCCACGAGATACAGGGCCCCAAAAATCAGTTCAGAAAATGTCAAGCACTTTTCTGCAGCAGAGAATGACATTTTCCGAACCAGTTTTGGGGCCCCGTATCTCGGGGCCACTTAGTGCTAGGAACCCAAGCTTTGGATATGTTATGGTACCAGGTCCACTGGGTTTGCACACCAAATATGGGGTTCCTAGCACCAAGTGGCCCTGAGATAAATTCAGTTCAGAAAATGTCAAGCACTTTTCTGCAGCAGAGAATGACATTTTCCGAACCGATTTTGGGGCCCCGTATCTCGGGGCCACTTAGTGCTAGGAACTTCAGCTTTGGATATGTTGTGGTACTAGGTCCACTGGGTTTGCATACCAAATTTGGGGTTTTTAGAACCAAGTGGCCCTGAGATACGGGGCCCCAAAGTCGGTTCATAAAATGAATTTTTTTGCTGCAGAAAAGTGCTTGACTCCAGTATAAGTCGAGGGGGGCACTTTCAGCACAAAAAAATGTGCTGAAAAATTCGACTTATACTCGAGTATATACGGTAAGTCCTTTGCTTGCTCTGGTAGCAGACTTAATGAAACTGTTTATCTTCAGGATACTCACTAGTATCGCCTTTTGACTAACACCCGTCCACTCACTCTTCTAGCTGAAGGGGTGGCCCTCATAGGACAGGCCCCATGACACAGATCTGTACTCACTGTAGACCAAAACAGAGCCTTTCTGGCGTGTCCCCCTTCCAGTCAGCTCTGTAGGACATCTGGGTTGCAGCTATTCTCACATTCAGGCCCTCAGGTCAGCAACGTAAGGCCTCATGGCAGCTTCTACAGAGGACGGGCAGCCGCCACCTCTACCTTAGATTCCGCTCTCCTGCCGAAGACCCGAGCACATGTGCCCTTGGCATATATACAGTCACCCAGCATGCACTGAGGCACTTTCCTCTGCCAATAGTCAGTGCTTTACCTATGCCTGTGCTCTCATTTGTCAGGTTTCCTCCCACTGTCCAATATGCCCCCCTATTGGACCAGTGTGAACCATTCAGACAACATGAGCAGCACCTGAGCACCATGAGCAGACCCTATCAATGGATTCCTGCTCCCTAGTAGGCAGAGAGCATCTAAATTTACCCAAGAGGCTTCATTTGTTTTTGTCCTTTCCGACATAACTCACCAGTTTAACATCCATGATTGAATTTGTTGCATTGAATGAAATTATACCACCCTACTGAAGGGGCAGAAGTGTGATGCATTAATACCGAAGGTTCCTGTTGTGTGTGTGATACTTTATAGTGGACTGATGTGGCTGCACAGGTTTTATTCTAATGTTTGTGACCCTGTAGTCAGAATTAAGTCTCCTGCTGATTCATTTAGGTCCGAGGTTAGGTGGCTGCATGATGGTCAGAACTGCATTGAATGAAATTATACCACCCTACTGAAGGGGCAGAAGTGTGATGCATTAATACCGAAGGTTCCTGTTGTGTGTGTGATACTTTATAGTGGACTAATGTGGCTGCACAGGTTTTATTTTAATGTTTGTGACCCTGTAGTCAGAATTAAGTCTCCTGCTGATTCATTTAGGTCCGAGGTTGGGTGGCTGCATGATGGTCAGAACTGGGGCCTTGAAAACTGAAAAAGAAAATCTCAATTATCACAAAGCGAGAAAATAAAAATAGCTAGTTTTAATTAGTAACCTCATGTAATCCAGCACTAGAAGAGATAGGAAAGATAACCAATGAGCTGCAACAGAGGATGAAATGCTGTAAAAAAATCTTATGAAAACTTCAAATGCTTTCCTACAGGCAACCACCAACTTCAGACATTAATAAATAGCAGGAAACTTAATTCTGACTACAGAGATGCGTTCAAAACAAAATTTTAAAAAAAAGTTGCACTTTAGGAAAACAGAAGTAATTAGCAGGTAGTTCCCTTACACATCTGAAGGTTTCATTTTCAATTATGAATGTTATGCATCATAATGACGAATGTCTTTTAGACCAAAATTAGATCTGGTAAGATAGACTACATAAAGCAGAACTAAACCCTTGTATCCTTTAAAGCCAAGAAAACTGCCTTTTTAGTCTCTGTTTGATCTGCAAATGCCGTGCACATGTAATCAGTTTTGAGGCCAGCCATTTAATGGCTTGACAGTTTGACACAACGTTCCTTGAGTGTAGCTGTTTTTGAGATAGTTAAATCAATGGGTTTAGTTTCATCTGTTTTTATTTTTGTACAGATGATTTTGTGGATGAATTAATATACTGACCACTCCTGAAAAAGTAGATAATGTCCATGAAACGTGTTGGGCCACAAGAAATCAGTATTTTGAGACAATATACCGTATATACTCGAGTATAAGTCGAATTTTTCAGCACATTTTTTAGTGCTGAAAGTGCCCCCCTCGACTTATACTCGAGTCAAGCACTTTTCTGCAGGAAAAATTTCATTTTTCCGAACCGACTTTGGGGCCCCGTATCTCAGGGCCACTTGGTGCTAGGAACTCCAAATTTGGTGTGCAGACTCCGTGGACCTGGTACCACAACATATCCAAAGCTGAAGTTCCTAGCACTAAGTGGCCCCGAGATACGGGGCCCCAAAATCGGTTTGGAAAATATCATTTTCTGCTGCAAAAAAGTGCTTGACATTTTCTGAACCGAATTTGGGGCCTCATATCTCAGGGCCACTTGATGCTAGGAACCCCAAATTTGGTGTGCAAACCCAGTGGAACTGGTACCACAACATATCCAAAGCTGAAATTCCTAGCACTAAGTGGCCCTGAGATACGGGGCCCCAAAACCAGTTCGGAAAATGTCATTCTCTGCTGCAGAAAAGTGCTTGACATTTTCTGAACTGATTTTTGGGGCCCTGTATCTCGGGGCCACTTGGTGCTAGAAACCCCAGCTTTGGAAATTTTATGGTGCTAGTTCCACTGGGTTTGCACACCAAATTTGGGGTTCTTAGCACTAAGTGGCCCTGAGATACAGGGCCCCAAATTCGGTCAACTGTGTCCATCTGCAGCAATGTCATTTCGGGACCCTTTGAGTTCAGAGACCCCAAATTTTGGCTGCAGCTAGGGGGCATCTAGGAACCCTTAACTACCGAGTTTGAAGTTCAGGGGACCTATGGCTGCAAATGGGCACAGTGATGCTGCAAATGGGCATTGTTGACCCTCTTTTCCACTTACAGTAGCTGTGCATTTCTCACCCTCGTCTTATACTCGGGTCAATAAGTTTTTCCCATTTTTTTGTGGTAAATTAGGGCCTCGACTTATACTCGGAACGACTTATACTCGAGTATATACGGTATACCATTTAGTCACAAGCATGTTTTAATGCTTGATTTGTAATGTAGTGTCTTATGATATTACAACAAAATGAAGAGCATTTTATGGATGTTAACTTTATTAAAAAGTACTGTTTTAATGTAAGATGATGTGCCTCAAAAGTCCCACTTTTTGAAACAACTTTTTCTTTATATGTTTTATAATTGTATGGGGATGTGGCATTGTTTCTGTTATATTAATTTCAATTTAAATTGAACTGTGGAGGTAAGCAGCAGCCCTAAAGCCTAGCACACATAGGCTGAATGTTGGCTGGCATCGACCGGTTTAATAGAAATCGTCCAACATTCAGTCCGGGTGTACGACAGCTGGTCCGACAAAAGCTGGCCATTCAGCTGGCTTCTGTCGAAGGCTCATGACCGAAAAAGGTCCGTCGACAGGCTCCAGATCAGCGCACTCAGCCAAAGGCTGAGAGTGCTGATTGAAGTTTTTTTGGCGGAGGGGCCGTCCCCCTGTCAGAACACAATAGCACAGCAGGGGAAATTGTTGTACTAACATTGAATTATTAGTACAACATTTTCGTTCAACTGAAAAACTAGTGGTGTGTACTAGGCTTAAGTGAGACCGACACAATGTTTGATAAATTTTACACAGCAATTTGAATTGTGCTGGTGAAGATGTCTGCTGGTTATTTATGTAAATGAAGGGGCACAGCAACTACTCATACAATTCCGCCTCTATGAATCTTTATAATGAAGCCATTGTAAGTGACATTTTATATAATTTACATAAGTTCTAACTTAAGGGCAGTGTAAGCAAATAGTGTCATGAGCAGATCTCTTGATGATAAGCCTCTTACCCGGCAATGACACAAAGCTTTTATAGTATTCTAAAGTGTATTCATCGCCTACATACAATGTTGGTCAACTCCATTCATATAGTAGACTTTTGATGTGTATTACTAGAGCCAATTCAATGCAGCTATCAGCCTGGTCAGTCAGTAACTCATAATCAGTAAACAAATCACTTGTATTAGTAGACTGAGTACTCATTTTGTTAACGCTGAACAATCGGACAGCTGGACTGCATAGTAAATAGGAACTTTGTGGTCCAAATGGTGAAAAGCAGAGTAAATTCTTAAGGGCAGTACACATGGGCTGAATATCAGGCAGCATTGGCCATTTTTTATTGACACTGACATTCAACTCGTGTGTATGGAAGCTGCAACGACAGAAACCAGTCGTTTGGCCTGCTTTAGTGGAAGAGGCATGACTGATAAATGTCTCAGAGCGCAGAGCGGTGTGTTCTGGTGGGGTGCATCCCCCTGTCAAAACATAATAGCTCAGCGGGGGAGATCACTGTACTTGTACTAACATTGCATAATTAGTACCAAGCTCTTCAGTTCAATACTAACCTGCAGGGTTGCACGAAAAAAAAAAAAAGAATAGTGTCTGCTAGGCTTGAGCCTTGTGTTTCTCAATTTAAAAAAAGGCATATAGACTCACTCAGTTCACTTTGCAATGTAGGTTGAACTTTGCAAAGGGAAATTTCCCCAGAGCTTAGTGAATGAGGTGAAGCTCTGCTGACTTTTAATATCCAATCATGTGAAAAAATAAATATATTTTTTTTAATTTTGATTGGATGTAATTGGGTATTGTTTGCAAACCACATTCACTAAGCTCTTGGAAAAATTCCTTTGCAGAGTGCAACTTCCCTTGCAAAGTAATCGTCCTGTTTGCCTTTAGTAATTCAACCCTTTAGACTTAAAGCAGTACAAGGGGGATCACAACACATTTTGAAGCTAGCCAGCAAAATTAAACTAATCTGTTTCAGATACTAAGCTTAAAACAGCCTAAGAGCATACAGCTTCCATGGAAGACCCAGCTACTGTGAACAGCCCCTTCTTTTCTTGCTACCAGAGTATTCTAGTTTCAGTGTAGTAACCCTACTGTGTCATGTGGCCTGGAACCCCTCCAGCTGTTTGCCTGTGTTACCAATGCTACCCTGAACTTCACTGAGTGGGATGTTGTTTATGAGGAATAGCAGAAGAAGCTGTTTGTGTTCTGAACTGAAGAAGTAATTCTCAGCTAGACTCTCTGTTGTCTGCTTTGAACGCTTCCGTGGAAGTATATGGACCCAAAAACGCACCTTCCTGCATGAACAAATGTTCCTTCACTTTGTCCAAACCATTGTAAATCCATTGTTGCACTTTTGAAAATGCGCTAAAAAATGCAGAGGTGTGTGCCAAGACATAGGTGTCAGTGGAAGTCTTCCAGTGTGGATTTCATCAAATCCAAATAAGCAACGACAGCTGCACTAATCTGTTTGAAACTAGCACAATTGGAAAGGTGCACATTAAGGTCAACGGGTTGGAGGAAAGAAAATCGCTTGATTCCCCCATCAACACAGTCAGTGGCTCCCTCCTGTGGAGCCATTGTGTTGTCCCTGCCAGGAGAACAAAGTGATTTCCGCTAGCGGCTATATTAGCCGCTAGCAATATTCGCATATAAAATCGAACAGATTTGGCCGGCTTTAGTTAGGCAGATCATTATAAAATGGTGCAAGGAGAATCCCCAGCACTCTTTCAAGCTAGGTAGCAAGAGAAGGAACTAACTAATATGTTTCAACAATGCCGGTTAAAAACATAGATATACAGTGCCTTGCAAAAATATTTACCCCATTGCCATTTTTTGTGTTTTGTTGCCTCACAACCTGGAATTAACATGGATTGTTTGAGGATTTGCATCATTTAATTTACAGAACATGTCCACAACTTTGAAGATGTTTTTTTTTTTATTGTGAAGCAAACAACAAATAGGACAAAGTAACAGAAAAAGTCAATGTGCATAACTATTCACCCCCCTAAAGTCAATCTTTTGTAGAGCCACCTTTTGCAGCTATCATAGCTCCAAGTCGCTTTGGATAAGTCTCTATGAGCTTGCCACATCTTACCACTGGGATTTTTGCCCATTCCTCCTTGCAAAACTGCTCCAGCTCCTTCAAGTTGGATGGTTTGCGGTTGTGAACAGCAATCTTTAAGTCTGACCACAGATTTTCTATTGGATTGAGGTCTGGGCTTTGACTAGGCCATTCCAACACATTTACATGTTTCCCCTTAAACCATTCAAGTGTTGCTTTAGCAGTGTGTTTGGGGTCATTGTCCTGCTAGAAGGTGAACCTCCGTCCTAGCCTCAAATCACACACAGAGTGGTACAGGTTTTGTTCAAGAATATCACTGTATTTAGCACCATCTTTCCCTCAACTCTGACCAGTTTCCCAGTCCCGACTGCTGAAAAACATCCCCACTGCATGATGCTGCCACCACCATGTTTCACTGTGGGGATGGTGTTCTTTGGGTGATGTGATGTGTTGGGTTTGCGCTAGACATAGCATCTTCTTTGATGGCCAAAAAGTTCAATTTTAGTCCCAACTCTATGGAGCGTACGGCTTATTGTCGTCCTATGTACAGATACTCCAGTCTCTGCTGTGGAACTCTGCAGCTCCTCCATTGTTACCTTAGGTCTCTGTGCTGCCTCTCTGATTAATGCCTTCCTTGCCCGGAGTTTTGATGTGTGGCCGTCTCTTGGCAGGTTTGCTGTTGTGCCATGTTCTTTCCATTTGGTTATGATAGATTTGATGGTGCTCAATCTCATCAAAGATTTGGATATTTTTCTATAACCTAACCCTGACTTGTACTTCTCAACAACATTGTCCCTTACTTGTTTGGAGAGTACCTTGGTCTTCATGGCAGTGTTTGGTTAGTGGTGCTCTTGCTTAGGTGTTGCAGCCTCTGGGGCCTTTCAAAAAGGTGTGTATATGTAATAACAGATCATGTGACACTAATGCCGCATACACACGAGCGGACTTTACGGCGGACTTTGCCCGGCGGACTTTTCGACGTACTTTCCGACGGACTTTGTGAACGAACGGACTTGCCTACACACAATCCACCAAAGTCCGTCGAATTCGTACGTGATGACGTACGACCGGACTAAAACAAGGAAGTTCATAGCCAGTAGCCAATAGCTGCCCTAGCGTGGCTTTTTGTCCGTCGAACTAGCATACAGACGGCGGACTTTTCGACCGGACTCGATTTCAACGGATAAATTTTAAACAAGTTTCAAATCTAATTCCGTCCAACTTTTGAGAAAACAAAGTCCGCTGGAGCCCACACACATCGAATTGTCCGACGAAATCCAGTCCGCCGGGCAAAGTCCGCCGTAAAGTCCGCTCGTGTGTACGCGGCATTAGATTGCACACAGGTGGACATCATTTCACTAATTATGTGACTTCTGAAGGTAATTGGTTGCACCAGAGCTTTTTATGGACTTCATAACAAAGGGGTGAATACATACGCACATGCCAATTATCAGTTTTTTATTTCTCAAAAATAGTTTTATGTATATATTTTTCTAATTTTACTTCACCAACTTAGACTATTGTGTTCTGATCCATGACATATAATTCAGATTAAAAAAACATTGAACTAAAGGCTGTAATGTAACAAAATAGGTAAAAAGCCAAGGGGGGGTGAATACATTTGCAAGGCACTGTATGTTATCCTTCCCATGTGAGCCTTTCTAATTTTTCTGGTTTCAAACAGATCAGAGCAGCTGCCATTGTTGCTTTTCTCCTAGATTTAAATTGGACCATTTATGAATATCTCCCATTAATCAATACAACAAATCAACATTACCAAATAACATAGTAAGTTTTGTAATATAGATACTCTCGTGCTACCTCAGTGATGGCCAAAATCAGGGACACCACCATCTAGCGCCGGGGTTAAGGCGGCGGTGGACTCACTTCCGGTGTTCCCATGGGTTTTGTGATTTACCATTCTGCCTTCCTTTCTCCCCATTGGTGCTTGCATGATTTTGGCAGGGACCCGCCCACCATCTTAGGTATTTATAGCGTCCAACGTCCAGTATTTCAATTCCGATGTCTCCACTGCAGAGACACTTTGATTTCTATTCACTCAGGCAATCACCCTACACCAGTTAGCTTTAGTTGGTCGGGTGTGTCCTCCCAGCTTCCCCTCACATTATCACTTAATGGTTATCTGGTTTGTTGCATCGCTGCACCCTTGCTTTGGGTGGGGGGCCCCCACCTCAGCTCCAGACCTAGAATTGTATCCGGCATCCTCCGTTTCCCCTAATCAGTGGCTGGGCTGGCTTTCTGAGCTGGCATGTGAGTATGGGATTCCTGGCCCCCTTTTTTTTCTAAACCTAGGTAACTTCTTACCAATACACTATTATATAATTTAGATCTATATCTATTTGTGGCATTGTACTCCTGACGAGTGGACAGATCCACGAAACATGTGTAGAGTTCACATTATGCCCTCAATCTTAGAAACACTCATCATATACCTATGGTTGCAAACATCATTATGTATTTATCTCTATGAATTAAAGGGGTTGTAAAGGTAAAAATGTTTTCACCTTAATGCATTCTACGCATTAAGGTGAAAAAACTTCAGACAATACCGCCACCCCCAGCCCCCCCCCCGTTTTACTTACCTGACACCTCGAAAGTCAGCTGCTCACTCCCGACATCCATTTCGCCGCTCAGCCTGGCCACTGATTGGCTACAGTGGATGGATTGAAAGCAGTGCAGTCATTGGCTCGCGCTGCTGTCAATCACATCCAATGATGCGGCACGTCGGGGGGAGGGGCCGAGTGATACAGTGAGCGGCTATAGCCGCCGGCTGTATCACGGGAGTGCGCCCGCAAGAACTAACCACCATGCGAGGGAGCTCGCATTAAGGTGGTTAGTTCTTGCGGGGAGGAGCTGAAACAGCCGCCGAGGGACCCCAGAAAAGCAGGTTCGGGGCCACTCTGTGCAGAACGAGCTGCACAGTGGAGGTAAGTATAACATGTTTGTTATTTAAAAAAAAAAAAAAAATACCTTTACAACCCCTTTAAGCTTTTTTTGTTATTTATCATGTGTCAGCTTAGAATGGCCTTTTTGGGTTATGTTCTTATACCAATTGTATTTTTTACCTTGAGATAATGAAATGTTTCAGCTGGTAAAATAAATATTTTTACTTATGTACCCTTCTATGCGATTTACATTGTTACTTTTTCATTTGTGACACGCCTCATTCAAAGTCCCATGACCAATTTCTCTCTGCAACCACCTCCGGCTCAGGCCCTCTGTTCTCTGCTCACCACTATTACTTGTAAACACAGAAGTCTGGCTTCAGTTTCTACAAATAACAGCTTGTCTCTTGGGGGCAGTGGGGGGGGGGGGGGCTGGTTGAATGAAAAGGTCAGAGCTCTGGGGTGAAAGTAAGAAGTGGATGGAGGATTCAGAGGTAAGCAGCTGTGGAAGAAGGCTGAACTCTGCACTCTGTGTGTAGCACATCCCTGGACTCTTCACTCTGTACATAATGCACGCCTGGTATTTAATATCCCTTTAAGACCCTTCCACTGTTAGTGAAGTTTGACCACACCCTCTATTTGATGCGGTTTGGAGGGTATGTGTGTATGTGGTGGGAGGGGGTTTTGAGGGGCCGTGGTTGAGTTCTTGTGTTTTCTGAGAAAAAAAGCCCTGCAGCATATCCTTCAATATGCATAAATGAGTCTTTTTCAAATATATCTTGATCACATTTCACAATCAATGTGTTCAATATGTTCAATCAAGATGCATTCCCAAGTGCACTGTGTATGCATTCTTCTACATTAAATATGCTCCAAGTGATGTACAACACCCCACCTCATCCAGTGTCATCCATCACCACAGAAGAAGTGATGGTTTGGCCACCACAGAGCCCTGATCTCAACATCATTGGGTCTGTCTCGGATTACATGAAGAGACAGAAGGATATGAGGCAGCCTACATCCACAGAAGATTTGTGCTTAGTTCTCCCAGATGTTTAGAACAACCTACCTGCTGCGTTCCTTTGTGTGCAAGTGTAACTAAAAGAATTGATAAAAGTTTGGACCCAAAGGGTGGTCACACCAAATACAGATATAATTTTGATTTTTTTTCTTCTGTTTTTTTCTTTTTCTCTTCTGTTTCGAGAGAGAAAGAGCAATTGAGTCACAGTTCCCCTTGAATAGGCGATTCAGGATGTCTGAGTTAAGGGTAAACAGGCATATACAGCAAAATGAGCTCTCAGGAGTCAGGACCCGGCTACAATAGTGGAGTAGTTGCTGCAATTTCTACATATACAAGAAACATTAACAAATTTGTGACAATTCTAACAGTAGTCATTCTAGAAGTGTGTATTTGTTATTCCTTGACAACCATAAAAACAAATGTACTTATGAGGATGCAACCAAAAATAGAGTAAACAGTAACATTATTGCAACACCAAATTAGAAAAGATACAGTAACATTAACAGTACAGTAACATACAGTAACATTCTAAAAGAAATATCCAAATAAAAAAGACCCACATAAGATCTATTTTTCTACCTACTTTCTCTATCCTCTGTACCCCCAATATATTCCTAGCAGCTAATGTACAGAAGCCTGTACCTAAAACTGGTAATGAGATCCAGAGATCGGAGGACATAACCTCCTCTCTACACCAGTAAGAAGATTTTTGGAAAATCTGTTACTGGCATGAGTTCCAGTTCACAGCAGAATACAGAGACATTATCTCAGGCTGGGGACAGAAAATGACTACACCAACACCTCCATCCTTGACCCTTTAATTAATCCCTTCTTACTCCCCCCCTTTTGTTCACCCCTTTCTTGTTACTTATGCCCACCCCTCCGGGTCCCCCCCCCTTCTATTTGACAAGTCTCAAAACCCCTCCACTCATTAAACTGGAAATTGACAAGAACTAAGGTTTTTAAGGATGGCAGTCCACAATGTCTCACCAATCTACCATTATGGTTGGGGAGTGGTAAAAAGTTGAACTGCATTTTTACTGCCACCCCCCCCCCCTTTAGCTTT
Source organism: Lithobates clamitans (assembly GCA_037952925.1). Classification (NCBI taxonomy): domain Eukaryota; kingdom Metazoa; phylum Chordata; class Amphibia; order Anura; family Ranidae; genus Lithobates; species Lithobates clamitans. The sequence continues at coordinate 673,074 of JBBGZY010001902.1, forward strand.
AAAAGTAAAGTTGCCCAGGGATAAATCTCTGACTTGTGGAAGCTCACTACCCCACCATCTTCTTTAAAACGCTGGTTTGCCAGACTAGACAAAACCAGAACGATGGAGAGCTTACCAGCGTCCCTTCATTGAAGAGAGGATCAATTTAGAGATACCTGGTTGCAATGGACAGCCTTTACTTGCACACCTCAGTATACCAATGTTTTCGTCTATTAGAACAGTAGAGCCCAATGCATGGTGGCGCGCCATGGTCCTCAGTTAGCACTGAGGGGGAGGGGATGGGTGCAGATAGAGCAGTGTCTTCCCACCCCTCTAGCCCACCTTTGATTCTAATGTCCCCCCAACTACTTGTATCCTGTCCCTTTTTGTTGTACCCCTTTTTGTCCTCTCTTCTTTTCTGACCCCCTCGTAAAGGGGGCAGGAGAAGTCCCTTCTTGTTTTTGTTAAGTTCTGTCAGTTCAACTTGGGAAAATAACGCATTGTATGGATTAGCTCATGTTTATTGTAATGCCCTAGAGTAGGACAGCCGGTCAGTGGGTACAACAACACCCATCAATTGTGATATTTTGATCAAGATGATCCGGGTTGTTACTCTTGCTTCATACTATTGGGCCTGTACATGCTGTCTGGCCTGTCAGCTGCGTTGTGTTAGATGTTGCCCTGAAGTCCGTTATTTCTGTTTACAATGTCTGGTCTTACATAATTATTGTATTGTAACGCTGTAAATTTATGTCCGGTTGGCACCTGTAAATGCACAATGTACTAAAAAAAAAAGCTGTAAAGGCAGCCGTACAGAGGTATACACATGCAAAAATGACCCCCCTGTGATATTTGGTGGGTAGTACCAACCTTCAAGTGCAACTCAATAAAGCAAATGGGGCGATGCTGCAACTCTGTACAAAGCATACGTTTGTGGTGCGGTAATGTGGGCTTTCTTTAGGGGTTAAAACAGGTGGTGAGAAAGCGACATAACGAGTGAGGATTTTAGGGGTTGAAATAGAAGGTGATTCACCGCAGGTCAGTTTTCAGAGGGCTTCTGCTAGTGTAACCCCTGCAGTGGGGCACCCTGCACTACAAGGGTTAAATGCTATTTTAATTTAGGGGAATATATAAAGCAGGTATACCTACATTTGTTCTTGCCCCAGCAAGCTTTTTTTAAGCTGCGTGGACAGTCCTCCTTCTCTTCATCACTCCATCTACTGTACATTGGATGGTGTCAGTAGTTTTTATTTTTATTATTTTTTTTATAATTTTATTTTTCTATTATTTTTTTACAAAATTTTTAGGAGCACCATTAGCGGGCTTTGCTGAAATATAAGAGGTTTAAACAGGGGGAATCTGCGCCACACAAGCTGATTAGGGTGTGCCCAGGCACACCTGTCACACCCTATGCGCACGCCTATGGACTTGATACAACTAACTAAGTCAAATGATTGTTTATTCGTATTAGTGTATAATTGGAGTTCAGGAATTGAATGGTCCTGCTGCTTTTAGTAGAAGTTTACCCTAGAATTACTCTAGGAACATTAAGCAGTCATATAACACATGTAGCATGGTGAATGTACAGCACCATGTTTGACATCTGTCTCTGCTCTGGTTATCCAGCAATCAGCACTGGAAACTGAGAGCTATTACCAATGACACCATGCAACTCACGGTGTCACTCAGCCGCCCTGATGCTGTCTACATTTTTGACAGCATCATGGCAAAGAGGAAGCCTGTTCCAGTCAGGCTTTGCAACTACAACACATAGATGGCATGGGGGCCTGAATGACACCATGAGCTGTATGGTGTCAGTGGTGAGTGACTGACAGCTTCCAGTGCTGATTGCTGACAGACATCAATAAAAACCTGACAGGGGGTGTAATCCTCCAGGAGCCCAGCCCTGAATCGTCATGTGATCACTGAGAGCCTGAGCGTTGTGGTGATCTCACGAGTGAGATATTAAGAAATGCTGTTTTTTATTTAACTTCTTATAAGTGCAATTTTATGGGGGTATTGTAACCACTAGCCAGATATACTGCGGCAGGTTGGCTCTGGCAGGTGTGAATTGCTGTACCTGTACAGCGGCTCACGCAGGCGTGGTTGCAGGTGGGTGGACCGCCACCATTACTAGTAAAAATAATAAGAAAAATTAAAAGTCCCTAAATCTATTCCATAGTTTGTAGACGCAATAACTTTTGTGCAAACCAATCAATATACGTCTATTGCGATTTAGAATATATATTGGCCTAAACTGATGAATAAATGCGGTTTTTTTTGGATATGTATTATAGCAAAAAGTAGAATAAAAATTGTGTTTTTTTCAAAATTCAGGTGTGACTTCAGGCTAAATCACACCTGAACCGGTGTACAGGAACACTCCGGACCCCAGACACGAACCCGCGGCCACGCATGTGTGAACCCAGCCTAAAGGGGGAACAGACAGTGACAAAAACTGACGTGTGTTCTTATCCATCTACACTCTGTCCAAAACAACTTTATGTTATTGAGTGAATGAGGTTTAGCTGTAGAATTGTGATTGTTGTAATACCCTCAGCCATCCATTAGAGGGCAGCAGAGGCCCAGGGCTTCCTTTGGTTCTGTACAATTTGAATACAAACACCGATATTAACGAGCGGCATCCTGCCGGTTCCTTATAGCCCTTATTATCAGTGTTTTGTGGCGGGTTATCCCTCGGGTGTGCGATCCCTTTGGATCCGCCTTAGGTGCTGTGTACAGAAAGCAGTGACAACATCACCTTTGTAGCGGGGCTCCGGACTACAGTTCCCAGCATGCTCCGCAGCGGGAGGGCGGGGCCAGGCCGGAGATTCGGGGCGCTGTGATCAGTGGCCGCCCGGTGTGTATGTAGCTGTGTGCTGGGAGCGGACTGTGCTGTGTATACTGGGAGCTGTACGGAGCCGGGTGTACAGGGCGCTCAATCCGGACCTAGGTGGGAGGTGATAGGACTCACTGATGCAGATGGGAGTTTCCAGGAAGTCCAGTGGCCATATTGGATCCCATTGAGATCTATGAGCTGGGATTGCATCAATTCACAAGAACACAGCAGCCGGGGACACCGTGCCGGGGACTGAGCCTTGCCGAGACACCATGGCAGCGACTGATGTGGAGCGGAGCACTGTGAGTGATGACGGGGGAATGTGGAGGGACACGGGCCCCGGATGTGTATGGGCACTCCGGAGAGATACCCGGCACACATGGCAAACTTTTCATCATAGTACAACTTCTCTCTGCCATCCTACACCCAGCTCTGAGCTCTGCTAAAGGGGCATCACCACTTTATATAGATCTGCAACTTCAAGGGCCCACTACCCACCACTACTGGGGGCTCATATCACCGATACCAACTTCAAGGCTAGGGAAACCCAGTCCTATCATTGGTATAGGGCCCCTGACTTCACACTGTGCTATTACCATGTCACGATATCGGGCCCCTGACCTCACACTGTGCTATTACCATGTCACGATATAGGGCCCCTGACTTCACACTGTGCTATTACCATGTCACGATATCGGGCCCCTGACCTCACACTGTGCTATTACCATGTCACGATATAGGGCCCCTGACTTCACACTGTGCTATTACCATGTCACGATATAGGGCCCCTGACTTCACACTGTGCTATTACCATGTCACGATATAGGGCCCCTGACTTCACACTGTGCTATTACCATGTCACGATATAGGGCCCCTGACTTCACACTGTGCTATTACCATGTCACGATATAGGGCCCCTGACTTCACACTGTGCTATTACCATGTCACGATATAGGGCCCCTGACTTCATGACCTGGGTTCACACTGGAACATGGAGCGGCTCACAGCAGGAGTCCGGTGCATCTCCATTTACCGTTTCAGGTCCAATTTCAGCCTGAATTTTTGGCTGAATTTGTACCTGAAACGGACCAAAAGATGCACAGGGTTCCTGTGCAATTCGCACCAGAGCCGCTGAGGAGATGTGTGAACTGGCTCTATAGAGAGCCGGTCACAATCTCCTGTTATGCGAATTGGATGTGGGGAAACCCACATCCAATTCGTGTATGTGTGAACCTGGCTTCAATGTGCTATTGCAATGCCATGTTATGATATGGGTCTCCTGACTTGATGTCCCTTAAATGTGCTACAGCATTGCCATGTCATGATATAGGGCCCCTGACATGATGAATTATATATGTTTTTGACATACCATGATATAGGTCTCCAGACTCTATGACCCTTTAGTGTGCTATTGTATTGCAATGTCTTGACATAGGACCCCTGACTGGGACTTGGTGACTCTTACGTATGCTTCTGACATAATATGAAATTCTAAAGGTTTTCTGACTTCATGACCCTTCAGTGTGCTATTGAAATGCCATGTCATGATATAGGGCCCCTGACTTGATGACTCTTCAAGGTGCTATTGTAATGCCATGTCATGATTTAGTGCCCCTGACTTCATGACTGTTAAATATGCTCTTGTAGTGTCATGTCCTGATATAGGGGTCATGACTTGGTTCAATGTGCTATTGCGATGTCATGTCACGATTTAGCGCTCTTTGACTTAGTAGTACAATACCATGTCATGATCTGGTGACCCTTAAATGTGCTTATGCTATGTCATGATATAGGGCCCCTGACTTGAGCTCCAAATTTACTATTGCAGTACCACGATATGGGTGTCCTGACTTGGTGACCCCTAAATCTGCTTTCGCAGAGCCATGATATAGGGCCCCTGACTCGATAACCCTTAAATGTTCTATAGCCATGTCATATCATGATATAGAGGCTCCTGACTTGATGACTCTTAAATGTGTTCTTTCCATAGCAACGCCACGATCTAGGTCTCCTGACTTGGTAACCTATAAAAGTGCTAAAGCAATGCCATGTTGCAGGTCTTTCCGGACTAGGTTACCCTTAAATGTGCTGTTGCAATAGCCAAATAAGTTACTGATAAACTCGCTAGCTTAGAAAGGATCTTCAGAATATACTGTGTAAAGTTTACTTTGCAGCTTTTTGTAAGTAGAATGTGTCTTGTACAGTAGTGTAAAAGTTAAATAGTGATTTGCATGTGACAGATCAGTCTCTAGCCATGTGACAGTGACCTTCTTCCCCTGTGATGCCACTTGTGCCGCCCAGCTGTTTGACAGCACCTCTGGCCCTTGCCTTTTGTGTCTTCCAGGCTGGGCTTTGTTCATAGAAGTTCTTTTACTAAGTATAGTGTGTTACACAATGTACTCCAGGAGCTGGAATTCCAATCAAAGTGGAAATCTTTTCATCTCCTGCTATCTATGTTTGCCATCTCCTCTGTGCTGGTACAGGGGCATGACAAATTAACACTTTCTTTGCTAAAGTAAAGCCTCTGGTATTTCTAGTTCACAAATCCTAGAGTATGGGAAGTAGAAGCAAATGAAGATAATGGGGATCAGCCCCATGGCTTAATGATTATTAGTACTTATGCCTTGCAGCAGTGGGCTTCATTCACATCAGATATGGTGGGACTGCACTGGGCAGTTATTCCAGCGCAGTCCCACCACAGCCTTGCGGTGATGTGCGGGCACAGTGCGCTGAAGAAGACTAGTGCGTGCGCTACTTTTTTTTTTTTTTTCTTCCGATGCGCAAGGCACTGCACAGCAGACAATGGAACATTTTATGAAATGTCTGTGTGACATTTCAGTAAAGTTTTTTTCTTTAAAAAAAAAAGGGGGAACGTGCTGTACAAAGCAGTGATTCCCAACAGACTGCGCCGCACACCAGCCACTGGGTTATAAAGCAATAAGCCTGGTGTGAATGGACCCTTGGGGTCCTTGGTTTGAGTCTTGGCCAGGGCGCACTGTCTGCTTGGGGTGTGCTGGTTCTCCCTGTTCCTGTGTTTCCTCAGACATTCCAAAGACATGCTGGTAGGGTAATTGGCCCGTGTATATGGGTAGTCTATAATCCAGTTGCAGCCTCCAAGACAAACCATGGTATCACTTCAATATGTGGCTAATGCAGCTCACGTATTTGTGAATTTCACAGAGTATGACCATGAGCACATGACTGACTTGTTCTGCTCGTTCTAAACGAAAGTGAAGGGGAGGAAGAAATGTTTGGGAGTTCAGAGGATGTTACAAGGAAACAGAAAAAACCCAGTAATTTAATTAAAAATAGTTTTACAGGGCTTCTAACCTTCACGTAAGGTGCATATACATTTGCAAAGAGGGTGGTCTTTAACGCACACATGCCACACGTGTCCATGGTCAGCAGAGCATTCTGTCCTGAGTGTGCTCCAAGCACAGTGACTGAGCTGTTGAAGAAAGATCTCTAAAGGAAAATTGTACAAGCAGATTGTATAATTTAATGTATGGCCAGCTTAAAGCGGGTACACACTCAGGGGCGTAACTACCACCATAGTGACCCATGCGGGCGCTACGGGGCCCGCAGCCGAGTGGGGCCCAGTGAGGATGAGAGCACCGCCGGCAGTGTCTCCCAGCCAGGGGAAGAGAGAGGAGAGAAAGAGGCGAGCTGTCCGTATCAGCAGAGAGCTGAATTGCCCGATGTAAGAGCTTTCATTAGAACTTCCAGTGTTCCCGGGGCTCACGTCACATAGCTTCCCTTCTTGGCCCAGCGCTTTTGATAGACAGATGTGCCGTCTTTAAAGGCGTCGGGCCAAGAGGTGGGGCTATGTGATGATGAGCCCCGGGAAGTCGGGAAATTCAAATGAAAGCTATTACAGCGGGCAATCCCGCTCTCTGCTGATCCGGGTGGCTTGCCTCTTCCTCTGCATAGGTGAGGCTGTATGGGGCACAGGCAGACCAAGCTGTATTGGGCACAGGTCACTCTGTATTGGGCACAGGTCACGCTGTATGTGGCACAGGTCACGCTGCATTGACACTAGGGCAGCTGTGGGGGGGGGGCTGTTTGCAGGGGGGCCCCATACAACATTTTGCTATGGGGCCCTGCTATTTCTAGTTACGCCCCTGTACACACTATATATATTTTTTTCGTTTAACCCACCAGGCTGAACGCAAAAAAACCTGAAAAGCTCGGGAGACGCTGCTGTACTAACCAGTGTTAGAACAACACAATCTCCCCCGCTGAGCTATTGTGTTCTGACAGGAGGACGGCCTTCCACCAGAACACACAGGTCGTGGCTAAGAACGCTGATCGGATGCTGATCGGCAGACCTTTTCTGGTCCTACCCCTTCAACAGAAGCCAGCCAGGCTGCCGTACACATGGGTCGATGCCACCTGAAATTCGAACAGTGTGTATGGCCCTTAGGGATTGCGTCACTTTAAGGTTACTTGAATTTTAGGTAAGCATTCAGTTCTTTGGTTAAAGTGTCAGCTCACTTTAACCAAAAAAAATGTAAAGGTGAACTAACACCGTACACCCCCCATTGCCACTACTAACCTCCGGGGGTTGCTGAGCTGGCAGTACCCCACAGCTGATCCAGCTGTTCAGGCATTTGAAAACTGCTCTTCATCCTCTTCTCTGGGCAGTGCTTCCCGGATGGACCAGATCCATTCTGATTGGTTAGCACTGTCCCAGTGAAGTGATCTGATCTGTCCTGGAAGTGCTGCATGGAGAAGAGTGGACCGATGGAGGGGCTGCGGGGGTGCTAACGGCGAGGACTGGGTGGGGTAGGGTGTCTGCTGTTTTCTTTTTCTGTAGAGGAGAATTAACCCTTTAAATGCGGTGTAGCATTTTACTGACTAGGTTAAAGAACCTGCGATGAGAGAAATATGGGGGGCCACTATTGCTGACTTGGTTTTATTGCTGCAGCTCCCAGAGCTGTCATCTTCATCTTGGCTTCATTACTAAACACGTTTGTGAAACCTTTCAGCCTCCTTCCTCCATGCTTGTTCCAGGCCAGCTTACTAGGTAATGAAGGCCCAGGATCCAGAAGACAGTCGGGAGCCTGCACCTTTTTAAGGACTTGTCAGCAGCTCCCAAAGTTTTATCCTCATTTGTTTGCTTTGAAGTACACCTGTCACTTTGTCTATTCGGGTAAAAGTGACAGGTTCTCTTGATGGCTCTTTCTCCCTTCCAATTGCTTAATCAACTTCTGTTGAAGGGACATGTTGGCAAATTTTTTATCGATCAGCGGCTCCAGACAGTCAGCTGATGATTGGATTCTGACAGTGGCAGGTGCAAATTTAGTCAATAACCTCCTCCTAAATGATTTGTCTCTGTCCTTTAAGCTTGGGTATACACATCCTAAATATCAGCTGGTTGATTCTGCTGCTCTCTATCTCCCCCTTCTGTCCATGTCCCCAGTTCAGCTGTGGTGGCAACTCTGCACATGCTCTGTTTTCAGTGAGTTTCTTTGCTGAGCATTTCCTTCCTATCACATCTGAACAGCCTATGTGACTATAGAGTCACACATGTGGGCGTATACACAGTGGTAAATGACAACCCACTCCCTCCTCCTCCTCCATGCCCACTAACCAGATAAACACAAATGGGGCAGGATATTACATGTAAATTGATGGTGGCTTCATCTTCCTCTTTTTCTAGGACACAAGCTAGAGGGATGTGACACAGCCTGACTGGCAGAAATCTGCCCTCACCATGTTATTACCAACATAATAAAATAATAAATATTTGATTTCAAATATACTGTGTGTTTGTATGACAATTTAAAATAGTTTTCATATTAATTTTCACTCTGTAAAAGGCTGTTTCTTTATTTTGAACATGTGACCAGCAGCCAGGGTGAATAAAAATCAATGTTTTAAAAAATGATTTTTATTTAATCAAATTTATTTTAATAAAATGCTTAATTTCATGCTGAATAAATTAAATTATGTAGCTTGAGGCTTTATATTCTGCAATAGTTACATCTTTGGTAAACTCATTCAACGAATCCAAGTTTTGCAAGCCGAGATAACATGCACTGCATTGATGCATTCACACAATTTTACACTAACCATGAGATAAAACAATGTTCAGGAATGTTCCTTTATCCATTTTTTTTATTTTTTTGCAAATCTATGTACACTAAAATCTGTATGATTGAATCGGTTCTGATCTGATATCGCAGCTTTAATAACCTGACCGCTTTCTAAATGGGAAACCTTCATTTTGTTTGGAAATATTAACCACTTCCGGACTCATGCTCATGGCTCATGCCGGAGAGGGGCCCTCCCGCTGCTCTCAAGTGCCCTCTGCCGCTTACCGGAGCGGTCGATAGCGGCGTAGGCGATTGAGTCCTCTCCCTGGCTTGGTATGGAGAAGAGTGAGGGGAAGATGGCCCCCACCCGTCTCCATATTATTGCAGGGTGGAAGTGACGTCAAAAAATCACTTCCGCCCATAGCTCTTAAAGCAACATTTTATTTATTTATTTAAAATGACATTTAATTTTTTTTTGGATTGCATTTTAGTGTAAATATGAGATCTGAGTTCTTTGACCCCAGATTTCATATTTAGGAGGTCCTGTTATGCTTTTTTCTATTACAAGGGATGTTTCCATTTCTTGTAATAGGAATAAAAGTGACACAATTTTTTTTTTTTTTTAAAGTGTAAAAATAAAAGGTAAAGTAAGAAAAAAAAATTTTTTTTTTCCTTTTTAAACGCGCCCCGTCAAGCTCGCGTGCAGAAGCGAACGCATACGTGAGTAGCACCCGCATATGGTGATCAAACCACACATGTGAGGTATTGCCGCGATCGGTAGAGTGAGAGCAATAATTATAGCCCTAAACCTCCTCTGTAACTCAAAACATGCAACCTGTAGATTTTTTTTTTTTTTTTTAAAACATCACCTATGGAGATTTTTAAGGGTAAAAAGTTGTTGCCATTACACAAGCGGGCTCAATTTTGAAGCGCGACTTGTTGGGTATCAATTTACTCGGCGTAACATTACCTTTCACACACTTTAAAAAAAAAAAAAGGGGGGGCAAACTTTACTGTTTTTTTTAATTCAAAAAAAGTGTATTTTTCCCCCAAAAAGTGCGCTTGTAAGACTGCTGTGCAAATACGGCGTGACAAAGTATTGGAACGACCGACATTTTATCATTTTATTCTCAAGGGTGTTAGAAAAAAAAAAAAAAGATCGATAGATGTTTGGGGGTTCCAAGTAATTTTCTAGTAAACTGTTTTTAACTTGTAAACACCAAATCTCAGAAAGCAGCTCAGTCCTATCTATCTATCTATCTATCTATCTATCTATCTATCTATCTATCTATCTATCTATCTATCTATCTATCTATTAGGGGTGCAAAGGATCGTCATCGATCCGTGGAGGTTGATCTGTACGGGACACCTCTGTGGCCTCGGCCATAGGAAAGGCCGCGGCTTTGGCCTAGTTCCGGAGCGGCGGCCATCTTGGTACACCCGGCGGCCGTTTAGCACGTCGAATGACGGAGCGATCACTTGTAACAAACCGGTGTCATGTCATGAAGCCGGTTCCTCTCTCTCTCCCCTCTGTGTACTGATCTGTACAGTGGAGGGGAGAGATCGGATGGCAGCAGTGCCAATACTGTGCAATGCCCTGCCAATACCCTACTGCAATGCCCTGCCAATACCCTGCTGCAATGCCCTGCCAATAGGGAGATTGTGGATACTACTGTGGGGGAGATTTTTTTTTTTTTGTTGATCCGAAAATGATCCGAACCGTGACTCCTGATCCGAGGAACGATCCGAACCGTGAGTTTTTTGATCCGTTGCACCCCTAATATATATATATATATATATATATATATATATATATATATATATATATATATATATATATATATATATATATATATCTCTATATATATATATATCTATATATATATATATATATATCTATATATATATATATATATATTCTCTTTTTAACAATTTAGTGCCATCATCTACATACAGAAAGAAAAGGGACAATGTAAATTAAATGGTGTGTGTTTAGTATCACTTTAGACCCCTTTTACACTGTGGCATCAGCGGCGCTTTACTGTTGTTTTTTGCTGAGGTTTTCGGCTGCTAGTAGGACGCTATTAACCCCCGCTAGTGGCCGAAAAAAGTTAAAATGACCTGCAATGCGGTTCGGAGGCGCTGCCCATTCATTTCAATGTGTATACACTGCTCCAGAGATGCTGTTGCAGGAGGTTTTTTTTTTTTTTTTAAACGTCCTGCCAGCGCATCGTCTCAGTGTGAAAGCACTCGGGTGTTCACACAGAGACTGCAGGGGAGTCGTTTTTTCAGGCGCTATTTTTAGCCCAAAGCACCTGAAAACTTCCTCGGTGTGAAAGGGTCTAACAGATGCATAATACTTAGTACAGTTGAGTTTGTCTGATTGCTTTGGCTAGTTTTGATAGTACATTAGGTTTTGAAGCATTGGATCGCACATTTTTATTATGTTTGAGTGTCCTGTCACCAGATGCATTCATGAATATTGCCACAAATCTAGTACTTCAAAATCTGCTTGCTGATCATCTGACCCTTTCCAGCATCCACGGGTGCCTTCACATAGCCCAATACGTTTTTCTCACTAAATGCAAGACTTTCTCTGATTGAATGAGGTGGGGAGATGACATCACCATCTCCACCTCATCCAGTCTTTGTTTTTTCACCTTTTTTGCCTGGCATTCTTCAAAGCTTTATCATTGATTAGATTTGGAAGAAGTACTGAATGTTTTCCCTCAATGTTTCTTCTGTGAAACCTACAGCCTACAATAACTAATCTATAGTGGTAGTTGGATTGTGAGATTCCTATTGTCATTGGTTCATCTGGTTTTATTTTATTTATTTATTTTGTTTTGGATAGAGGTAAAGGATTAGGATTTTTTTTATATTACTCTCTGCACCCCATTGGGGGGATTCACCAGCTCTATTTATCTTATTTACAGTTATCAGTAAAAGTGAAAAGAAAATCCGACATTTTGAGTTGTCACCAGAACAAGAATAGCCGGGGACACTAGTTCTGGTGACAACCAGGGATCTCCCCACTTCGCAGGAATTTTCTCTCGCTTCCTGTTTTGGATATGGAACAGGAAGTGAAAGGAAATCTCCCTAATGGCATACAGATAGTTGAAAAAAAAAACCTGATGGGTTAGAACCCTCTTAACTCTATTCAAAATAAAGTTTGGCCTTTAATTTTACTTTAACAAATCTTAGTGTATGTGTCCAGGCTTTTAATGGACAGGAAGTACTATAGACATATAGACATGACTTAGTGGGCCCTGAAGTAACACTGCTACTGCAGTTATTTATGGCTGTCTTGTTGACCTTTTTTTTTTATATATCCCTGTTAGTATAAATAAAAAAAAAAAAAGTTATTTTGGACACTTTAAATTTATTTTCTCCTCTACTAATAGATTCAATTGCTGCATACTTCACACAACCACAATTAAAACGCTGTGTGCAAAGGAAGACCATTAAAGAGGGGGGGGGTGTCCTAATTAGATGGGATTCACATAGTGTTTTAGTAAGAGATTATTTTTTTTTATTTATTTTTTTTTAGGAGAATTTTATGTTTTAAATTATCTGTAAAACTTTGTTCTGAAGGAATCTGCCAGGTTTTGTAATACATTTAATAGTTCTTCTATACAAGGAATCAACACATAAACCCATAACTGTTTAGTATGAAAACTTATTTTAAAAGGTCATTGTGTGCTCCAATAATGTGGACTTGTATAGGACTGACACAGCTCACACTGAGCCCTAACACTGGTCCCTGTCTCAAAAAAAAAAAAAAAAAATACTAGATAACGGAGTCCAGCATTGTTGGTCTTGATTGCAGCAGAGGTTTACACATAGTGAGTGGTTAAAAAAAGATACAAGTCCATCTAGTTTAAACCAATAACAATAAAAAAACAATCATACAATTTACTTATAAACAATCCTATACCCACAGTTGACCCAGAGGAAGGCAAACACCCCAGCAAAGCATTAACCAGTTTGCTACAGCAGAGGCAATGGAGTATTCCCTGGATCAATTTTATATAAATGGGTACTAACATTGATAGGTAATGTACATTTAGGAAAGAATCCACTTCTTTCAGTGGTCTTTGTCGGTTCTCCCATGGCCCTCTTCTCCAGCGCAGCCATCTCTACTAGAGATCCAATGCATGTGCAGACACCCCTGACACGCTCCCACACTACGTCACGTTTGACTGTCCGTGCAGCTGTGTGTTCTAATAGACATCTATGGACTGCCTGCATGGGGATGTAAACCTCAGACATGAAATGTGAACTAACCCTATCCCTCTATAGTGTGTACTTGTCTCTATCCAGAGAACTAAGGCCGCATTCACACTTCAGCGTTTTGAATCGCGGGCTGATTTGCTGCCATTTGAAAGCACTGATGTGTAAATGACAAATCGCAGGGCTCACATTTGAGATGGCATTCATTTGAATGACACCTAAAATCGTGGCGCAGGTCTGCCTCGATTGTTGTGCAATAAATTGTGCTGCAATCACAGCAACCCGCTTCTCGTGAATAATGTCGCTCACAAAAAAGTTCAGGAGCTAATTTTTGGGCAACATGCATCACGCGATGAGGAGCACCAGGAATGTATTTAGCTGATAATCCACTTCAGCCCCGGAAGAATTTACTACCTTATTGAAGAGGCCATATTTTGCGATACGGAACTGCAATGCTTTAACTCATAATTGCACGGTTGTGCGACGTTGCACCCAAACAAAATTGATGTCCTTTTTTCCTCACAAATAGAGCTTTCTTTTGGTGTTATTGTATGTACGTTTGGTAAAAAATCGCATTAAGCATATATTGATTGGTTTGTGCAAAAGTTATAGTATAAAATAAGGGATATATTTTAAGGCATTTTTTTATTTTAAATTTTTTTTTTTTCTACTAGTAATGGTGGTGATCAGCGATTTTTAGCAGGATTGCAGCGGACAGATCGGACGTTTTTTTTTTTTTTTACCCTTTTTTCTTTTTTTGCGACCAGTGACATTATTACAGTGATCGGAGCTAAAAATAGCCACTGCTCACTGTATAAATGACATTGGCAGGAAAGGGTTTAAATGCGTTCCCTAGGGAGGTTTTTCTCACTATGGGGGACTGACTGGGAGTAGAGAGAGATCACTGTTCCTGATCACTAAGAACAGACTATATCTGTCTCTACTCCCCTGTCAGAACGGGGATCTGTTTGTTTACATTAAAAGATCCCCGTTCCGCCTCTCTGGAGGGAGAACGGGGGCACGCGCATGCTATAGCCATTGAAGGGACCGATGTACACCTATGATGATTTGCGCAGCCGAGCCAACCTGCTGCATTATAATGGTGGCGGCTGGTCGGCAAGCAGTTAACTAAAAGTTCGGTTGAACTTGTACCTAATCTTCCCTTCAACCATTGCAGTTCTGCACTGTTAGCCTTCAACATGAACATCACACAGTCTGGGGTTCCTTTACAGCACTTGAAAAGGAAAGCATGGTGCAAGATAGTTTCTTCTAACTACACATTACATTGTTTCTTTTTTATCTTTCCATAGACTGTGTTCAGGATTTGCCACTATGGTAGAGGTTGGGAGCTGATTATATTTGGAGCTGGGACCAGCCTGTCCTTTGCCACTTTGACAGCTCTATCTTGAGCTCCTAATTGTGCATTATCTTAAAAAGCATATTGTAATCAATCCCTGGCTAGAGATCAAAGTATCCAGCCAACCGCAGTCCTTGGCACGACAAGAGTCCTTTGTGTCTTCCTGTACTCTTGGAATACATTTACTTTTTATTTCTGTTTAATTTTGCAACATCATTACCACAAGACCCTAATTTATTCTAGAAGCCCTGTAGAGCTTTTATCACAATTCTGGTCTCTGGGTATTTGAGTTCACAAAATGATTTGATCATTTTATTATTAAAAACGATCCAATAATATTTGATTAATTGGGATGCTTCCTGAGGTTTTATCTCTTTGAAGTAACAAGTCTGCACACCCCTGTAAATGCCAGGTTTTTGAGATTTCAAAAAAATCAGACCAATATAAATCGCTTCTGATTTTTCTTTTTCCACCTTCAACCTCTTCATGCCAGAGGGTAAAACTAACCTTAAAGCCCAGACCTGATTTTACAACTCTGATATGTGTTAGTAAAACTGTACGTATGATCGCAACTATTTTGTGCATCCAGATGGATTATACCTTTTTTTTTTTTTTTTTTTTTTAATCGCATATATACTGGTCCAAAATAGTGTATAAAAAAAAAAAAAAAAAAAAAATTTAAGCTCATAGGCTCCATGCACACTGAAGCTCATAGGCTCCATGCACACTGAAGCTCATAGGCTCCATGCACACTGAAGCTCATAGGCTCCATGCACACTGAAGCTCATAGGCTCCATGCACACTGAAGCTCATAGGCTCCATGCACACTGAAGCTCATAGGCTCCATGCACACTGAAGCTCATAGGCTCCATGCACACTGAAGCTCATAGGCTCCATGCACACTGAAGCTCATAGGCTCCATGCACACTGAAGCTCATAGGCTCCATGCACACTGAAGCTCATAAACTCCCCTCTCTTATCCTATGTGTCCATGCACACATGGACGTTTTTGGATGTTTATCAGCAGTGGAGTTTATGGGCTGTTTTCTGAACGCCAAAAAAAAAACGTTCAGGAGTCGTTTTTTTCTGACCACAAAAAACGCCAAACGCTCAAACGTGGCTCACCAGTATTTAACATTTTTGATCCATTGAAAAAAAAAAAGAAGCTAACACGGAAAAACCCTAATAAACGCTTTTGCAAAAATGTTGAAGGCTCACCGCAAAGCTACTGGCATTTTTATAACGTTATATTAGCGTCTAGTGGGCATGGAGCCTAAAAAAAGCTAAAAGCTTTTGTGGGAGTATAGTTTTCGCTAAAAATTCAAACGCTGAAAAACGCTACTGCAAAAAATGCTACTGCAAAACGCATTCCACAGCTAATGCTACTGGCGTTTCTATAACGCCCAGT
Source organism: Lithobates clamitans (assembly GCA_037952925.1). Classification (NCBI taxonomy): domain Eukaryota; kingdom Metazoa; phylum Chordata; class Amphibia; order Anura; family Ranidae; genus Lithobates; species Lithobates clamitans. The sequence continues at coordinate 688,928 of JBBGZY010001902.1, forward strand.
GTGCATGAGGCCTTACCACCAAAGAACAACCCTAAATAAATTCTCCTGCTCCTGACGATTGTAGCGATATCACATATATGTTAGTTGTTAGTTTCTGCGCAGAGCTGCATTTTTGTTTCTGGGCCCTACTACAGATACAATCAGCTCAGGTTTATTTTTTGTCCAAGATTACTTGAACAAGCTGAAGTTAGAAGCTGATTGGCTACCATGCACAGCTGTACCAGCTTTTTTTTTTTTTTTTCCTACCTAAAATATGCCGACCCTGGCTTTGACCTTTGACTTACCTTGACACTAACACTAACCCTGACCTAGATCAAACATTGATCTAGCTATTTATTTTATTTATTTTTGTTTTACACACTTTTATATAATATAAATATATGCATTTTTTTTTTCCTCCATACAGGTGAACTTATCTTTTTAACCGCTTCAGCCCCAGAAGATTTTACCCCCTTCCTGACCAGAGCACTTTTTGTGATTCAGCACTGCATCGATTTAACTGACAACTGCATGGTCGTGCGACGTTGCACCCAAACAAAATCGACGTCCTTTCTTCCCCACAAATAGAGCTTTCTTTTGGTGGTATTTGATCACCTCTGCGTTTTTGTTTTTTTTTGTGTGCTATAAACAAAAAAAAGAGCGACCAATTTTGAAAAAAAAGCAATATTTTTTACTTTTTGCTATAATAAATATCCCCCAAAAATATAGAAAAAAAAACATTTTTTTTTCCTCAGTTCAGGCTGATACATATTCTTCTACATATTTTTGATAGAAAAAATTTGCAATAAATATTGATTGGTTTGTGCAAAAGGTATAGGGGATAGTTTTATGACATTTATTTTATTAGTAATGGTGGCGATCTGCGTATGTGGGTTTTTTTTTTTTTTTTTTGACTGCGACATTATGATGGACACTATTTTGGGACCATTGTCATTTATACAGCGATCAGTGCGATAAAAATCCACTGATTACTGTGTAAATGACACTGGCAGGGAAGGGCTTAAACACTATCAGGGGCGATCAAGGTATTAAGTGTGTCCTAGGGAGTGATTCTAACTGTGGGGGGGGGCCTTCCAGATGCATGGCAGTGATCTCTGTCATGTCACAAGGCAGAATGGGGAAATGCCTTGTTTACATAGACACTTCCCTGTTCTGCGGTTCCGTGACATGATCGCCGGGAGACCGGCGGACATGGAGTCCCCCAGTCCCATGGGCACGGTTAGGCTATAAGTGGGGGGGGCACGCGCCCGTTAGCCCCGCCAATTAAAGGGGACGTACAGGTACGCGCATTTCCCCACCACTGTCATTGTACCGACGTATATCGATGTGCGGCGGCTGGCAAGTGGTTAAAGAGGTTGTAAACCCTGGCCTAACCTAGATCAATGTAAAAATTATATATAACATTCAGATGCCTGGAATTATTTGATCGATCAACTTGGTACATTTAGCTTGCCCATTAATGGTTGGAATCTCAGCCAGTTTCTGCTGAACTGGCGGAGATTTGAACCGTCTATGACCACCTAAGTCTGTCCTCATTAATATGCAGTGCAAGAAGCCCAGCCCCTACACCTTTAACCCTTTGTTAGGACACACAGTGTTCAGGTCCATTTACAATTGATAATGCACAGTACAGACAGCGTTAAATATGGCAAACACCGCTTTCCAGCCCCATCAGGCACAAAGAAAACTAGTAGGATTTCTCCTTGCTGGAGGGTCCAGAATAGAACATCTAAAAGGATGAAGCTGCAATTTTTTTTTTTATATTTTAAGCTATGCTATCTGAACGGGAACATGGAACAGATATAAAGTAGATGTTATCCCATTTTGGCTGCAAAAGTGGGTTTAAGTTGCTTTTTATTCTGTTCTTTTCTGTTTTGTCACCTCTACACAGACAACCTGATTGCCTTTGTTCTTCTGGCTTGTAACCCACCTAATCAGTAATGACAAAGATAGATTTTCCTGTAATCTTGTATTAATAATAAAGGGCTCATCCACATGTGTGCAGTAAGTGTCACTCCTGGGTGCAGAGATACGCTAGTGTGTGACTGTGCGCCTGTGTGAATGGGCCTTAACCCTGCTGTAACCTGGATGCAAAAAGCTGTTGTGTTTGTGCAGGTAAAAGAAACCTGTACTCTGAGAAAAGTGTAGGCTGCCATTGCTGCTCCTTCTGAACTGGCTAGCTTCTGGCTGTCTGCTTTCAAAACTTTGAATCGCTGTTCTAAAGCAAACAGGCAGCAATTAGTTACTTCACTTTTCTTACTACAGGGTTCCTTTAACCACCCAAGGACCGCCCGCCTGCAATGTACTGAGGACAAAGTGATGTACTGGTACCTCTCGGCCTGCTTTCGGGTTTAGGGCACACACATAAGAGATCCTTAGTAAAAAGCAACACACATTACACATTGTTAGGCTTTATGTACACTGCTGCTGGTAAACGGACATTGAGCCCTGGTTCACACTGGAGTGATTTGTCAAATCAACGGCAATTGCCATCAATGGCACCATCCTAATCAGTGCGGCGCTGCACGGATTTCCAAAAGTAGTTTCTCTACTACTTTTTGCAATTTCGGGCTGCAATTTACATTGACATCTGTGCAAAAACCTGACAGATGTCTCTTAAATCGGGACTGACATGCGGGAGTGAAATCATGCGAGTTCAGCTGAACTTGCAAAGCTTCATTCTCGCATTTCAGTGTGAACCTGGGCTTAGGAGCAGTTGGGTGTTTTTTTTTTTTTTCTCAGCTGCTCCTGAACTCTCCTCTGTTATCTTATCAGTACATGTACACAGGGTTGTTTATAGTCCTTGACAGTCGTTTTTAGGCATTTGAGTTTAGAAGCATTTTTTGGAAAGCAAAAAAATGCGTTCAGGACGGATGTTCAGAGGCATTTGAAATGGCAAACGCCTGTAAACGCAGTTTCTCGTGTTTAGTCGCATTTCGTTTACAGGCGTTTTTTAAATTTTTGACTGTTTGGAAAATAATAAAAATTCAACAAACCTTTCCAAATGCGGCATGTAAACGCGGCAAAACAGATGCTTTTAAGCCCAGGTTCACACTGAGCTGCGGGAAAGGAAGCCCTGCGAGTTCAGCTGAACTCGCATGATTTCACTCCCGTGTGTAGGGTCCCAATTTTTCAGAAACATCTGTGCAGGTTTCTGCACAGATGTCAATATAAACCGTAGCCCGAAATCGCTAATAGTACAGAAACTACTTTTTAAAATCGGGGCAGCAATGATTAGCATGGTAACCTTTTAACAGCCATTCAAACCCCTTTGTGTCAACTTGTGTGCATGTTATCAGGCCAAAATCACCAGGGTATGTAAACTTTTGATCGGGTTATTTGGGTAGTTTCTGTTGTCATTATGATTTAAAAAGTGTAAACACAGTTGATTGATATTAAATGGCTTCAGACAAACACTAACAATGAGTGAAAAATGTTTTTGTGTTCATGTTCTCTGAAAAATGGCCAAGAAATCATAAATTCTGTCAGGGTATATAAACTTATGAGCACAGCTGTATGTGCATGAGCGCATATACTGCACTCTTAATGCTGACCTTATGCTACACTGGCCCCGTCAGCATCATCTGGCCCAACAAACTATGATTGACAAATCAAAGGAGCCAAACAGTGACTGCAGCCTATCAGCTTCTGTTTTAGGTATTCAAAAACTGAGCGATAGCGTGAATACAATAGCCAGGTGGGGAGATTCCTCTATCCATGCTGTTTATTGTGGAAAGGGAAATGAAACATTTTCTTATTTTCTTTCCCGTTCAGTCCATGGGCTGAATGAGAGGAAACAAAAAGCTTTAGGATTTATTCACACTGCCTGCGTTGTAAATGCATAGTTTTTCTCAGCAGTGAGGGGGTGGTGTTGGTGTGTGTTGTGTTTTGTTTTTTTGTTTTGTGTTTTTTTTTTTTTTTGTCTGTTTTTAAAAAAAAAAAAATTTTTATAAACTTTATTTGACATACACAAAGTGACACTTCATTCATGTCTCCATACACCGTGTGTTGCAGTGCCATGGCATGCTAGGTCATTCAGTGCACTGCAGAAATCGCAACATGCCTTCCTTTTTTTGTGTACTAAATAGCACCAGCATTGTGGTGTGACCAGGGCACGTAGAAACTTATTGTATGTGCCCTTGTGATGACTGGCATGTATCCAGTGCGGAAAGCAAAGCATTCTCTAATTAGACGAGGTGGAGATTATATCACCACCCTTCTCTTCTCTTCGCCTCTTCCAATTAGGGAATGCTTTGCATTTCGTGTGAAAAATGCAAAGTGTTCTCTAAATGGCGCTGATGATGAGCGGGCGGCCTCCTGTGTTTGTCACATACTTGATAAAATACTGGGGATTCCGCTTTAAATATCTTCATCTCCCTTTTGCTTTTCATACTTTTATATAATAATCCTTTCAGACCCCTAAAAAATGAGAGAAGCTGTAGTTCCCCTTTTTTCTAGATGTTCTCGTAATGTTGTATGAAGTTTGTTGCAGAGTTATCTTCTGCTGAAATGACTGGAGGTTTTGTGGTCGTGTCTCGTATGTGCACCATGTACTGATTTGTAACCAGCGTGACTGCATTCTAAAGGAAACTTGCTCAGCCTGCAGTGTCACTTTGTGCTTCTATCTGATGGGAGCAATGTCATGGGTGAGGTTATACTGGGGAATAGTCCACCCACATACATATTACACAGCTTTCACAAGATGTGCTGCTAAAACTCTACAGAATATTCTATCTCAGATTGTAGATGCTAATAAAACATACATTGTGTATTTCATAACGTCTTGTAATGTTTTTTGCAGTTATGGACGCCTTGGTCTAGTTTGCTGATAAAGTAGACTTAAAATCAGGGTGGATTAAAAAAAAATTTTTAAATTTTTAAATTGGATTTTTTTAAAATTTTTATCAAATTTATTTTAATAAAATGCTTTTGGAGTAAAAATCTATCTAAAGATAGTTTTCTATTTAAGATGCGTTAATAATTTAGTTTTTTCACCATGAAACTTAGCTTTGTTTTGTAGCAATGCGCTGTATATTCTGCAATATTTAAACTTTTGGTAAACTCATTCAATGAATCCAAGATGTACAAGCTAAGAAGATGCACTGGCAATGTTATTGTTTTAATTTAAATGAATTTGAGTAGTTCTCTGTGTGATTAACCTATTAACGGTTCTGATATCGCTGTTTTACTAACCTGACAGCTTATTATTCTAAATAGGAAACCTTCATTTTGTTTGCAAATACTGTATTAAAGATTCTAATTACCTGCAAGAATGAGTTCTTACATTTTAAAGAGCGCCTGTCATATCAGATCCATTATGGCAGCGCCTGTTAGCGGGCATCCACTCACCTGCTGCCGCCACGTCCCTCACCTTGTTGTGTCCCTGCCACATCACCAGCCGTCCCATTAAAGTGAATAGGACTGTCGGTGAGTCAATAGCGGGGCAGAAGAGGAGCCGCTGCGGGACAGAGATGACAGTTGCTCTTTACAAAATATGATTTTAATCAAGCCCTTTTTACTAGTGATTTAAAACATGATTTACGGTATATCCTGATTTAAATCAAAAAGGGAATAGTTGCTATCAAATTCGGAACATTTAGAAATGTTAGTGTATGCCCAGGCATTACCCACATTTACCTCCCTAATAAATCATGTCCCAGCATTGTTGTTTATTTTTTACCACCTTTTAGGTAGAGCTGCATGATTTTGGCTAAAATGAGAATCATACATCCTTTTTTTTTTGCTTAGAATAAAGATCACGATTCTCGCGGTTTAACGTCATCTTTCACATTATACAGAAAAAACTGGGCTAACTTTACTGTGTGTGTGTGTGTGTGTGTGTGTATGTGTGTTCCAAGTAATTTTCTAGCAGAAAAATGATTTTTACTTGTAAGCGACAAATGTCAGAGAAGTTTTTTCCTTTGAAAGAAGGAAAAGATACTTTGTTTCTAGTGTGGTGATAAAACTTGGCAGGCTGGATTTATTTTTATTTTTTTTTCAGCTGTGAGAACTCTCTGCACTCATTAGGAAGAATGGAAGATCGGGAAGGGGAAAAGATTGTGATTTTGATGATTAATCGTGTAGCTCTACTTTTTAGGTGTAGCAAGAAACGTTTTTGTTTTTACTCTGTGTAACATCACAAGGCTTGCAAGTAGGAATGCACCGACCTATCGGCCGCTGAAAATTATCAGGCGAAAATAGGGTTATCTGTGTTTTACCGATAGAGGGAAAAAAAGGTGGCAAAAAAATGTTTGGACGAAAATAGGGTTATCGGGCTAAAAATGAATTTATAATTATTTAAATTGATATTAATTAAAAAGTCAAATATAATACATTTATATATAAAAAATTAATTTTATTATTTTTTAAATGTCTGTTTAAGTTTTCGGGAAAGTGTACCCTTTAGTTTCGATTTCGGTACCAGAATTTTCATTTCAGTGCACCACTACTTGCAAAGGCAACTTCTTCCTTTTTTTTTTTTTTTCTTCTTTTTTTCAACCTGCAGGTCGAACAAAGAAAAAAACTGACCTGATTTACCCCCAATGTGGATGGGGGAATCCTCTTGCTGAGCTATTGTATTCTGACAGTAAGGAGATTTCCCCACTGTCAGAATACACTGATCAGCGTTGCAGGCTATAGCCGGCAGTTCTGATCGAGCAGCAAAAATCCAACAGGGGAGGTTGTATAGAAGTTGATCAGTAGATTGATTTCTTTACAACCTCCCTGCCCCATACATGGTTTTAAAATTAGTCTGGTCCCTGTGGAATTTGCTGAATTTCGATTGATGTATGCTTTACACAGGCTGGCAGTTTTCATTTGTTACCGGTTGGTCAGCTTTTATATGTAAAAGAGATGAAAAATGTATTGAAACAGTGGTTGTTTAATAAAACTGTATATTTGGAGTTCTGAATATTTCATATTTTAGTGTTTGAGCCTTATCAATATGATTGTCAGATGGAAGTTTTGTCTGATTTTTTTCTTTTTAGGTCTCATTCAGCTAGATTCTGCTTCCTGTCATTCGTGTAGAACCACTTTTATGGATGCAGCTCCATGGTGGGAAAAGCATCCCTGCATGGGGGACAGGACTCGGCACCGTCTGAATGAGCCCGTAATCTATCTTTAGGGCCCCTTTCACACGAGGCGGGCTCCGTTTCTACGGAGCCCGCCTCAGTCCGCCGGCTCAGCGGGAGATCAGTCCGTTGATCTCCGCTGAGCCGAAGGATGACAGGTCCCTCTCTGCTCACTGAGCGGGGAGGGGCTTGTCGGGCACCGCTGCCGCCTATGGAGGGATCGGACGAAAACGGACAGCGTGTCCGTTTTCATCAGATCTCACCCGATCCGATCCGACAGCGACGGATCTGGACGTAGGGCCATCCGTCTGCTTTTCAGCGGATTGGACATGTCTCCGCTGACATCCGACACTCCATAGAGTAACATGGAGCGCCCGTTCAGGTCCGCCCTCAAAACTGACAGGCGGACCTGAACGGTCCGATCGTGTGAAAGGGGCCTAAAGGTGTGTTTTTATAAATGTAAGTAAAATTTTCCAGAATAGCAGTAAACACTTTATGTTGTGGGTGTTGTGTTTTTTTTTTTTTTGTTAACCATTGCTTTTTGCCAAATAAAGAGATGGGCAGGTATTTGATTAGGTACATGCAGGCAATACATCTTTGTCACTTCTCTATCAGCCTGGTGATTAGCACAGCTATTTAACCACTTCTATACCAGGCACTTATACACCTTCCCGCCCAGGCCAATTTTCAGCTTTCAGCGCTGTCACAAATTGAATGACATTTGCGCGGTCATGCTACACTGTACCCAAACACATTTTTTTTTTTTTTTTTTTTATCATTTTGTTCCCACAAATAGAGCTTTCTTTTGGTGGTATTTGATCACCTCCTGTGATTTTTATTTTTTACGCAACAAATAAAGACCGAAAATTTTGAAGAAAAAAAAACGTTTTTCTTTGTTTCTGTTTAAAATTTTTTGTAAATAAGTACGTTTTCTTCTTCAATGATGGGCACTGATAAGGCGGCAATGATGGGCACCAATGAGGTGGCACTTATGGGAGGCACTGCTGGGCTTTACTAATTTTTAGTGTGCCATAGATGTGCCAGTCAGTGCCCATTTGTGGGCACTGATTGGCATATGTGGATCATTAATTTTTCACATGTGGATGGCCATGGGGGATGTACCTGGCCATCCACATGTTAGGAGCTTCCCTGGTGGTCTTAGCTTTTTCCCTGGTGGTCCTGTGTGGGCATCCGAGGGGGGGCTGCGCTGATAAACAATCAGACCCCCGCTGTCAGGAGAGCCGCCGATCGGCTCTCCTCTACTCGTGTCTGTCAGACGCGAGTGAGGAAAAGCCGATCACCGGCTTTTCCGGTTTACATCGTGATCAGCCGTGATTGGACATGGCTGATCACGTGGTAAAGAGCCTCCGTCAGAGGCTCTTTACCGAGAGCGGTGTGTCAGACTGACACACCGCACCACCGATCGCCGCGGTGTGCGCCCCCACGGCTCGCAGCGGCTGTTATCCTGCAGGGCGTCATATGACACCCAGTCAGGATAACTGAACCACCACCCGGCCGTCGTTCTGCTATAGGCCAGGCGGGAAGTGGTTAAAGAACTGTAGGCAAATATTTTTTATTTTTATCCTCATTTTGGATAGAGCAAGGGAGGGTTATAACTCCTGTCAGATTTTTTTATTTCGCTCTCTGTGTCCCATTGGGGAGCTTTACCTTCATTCCCTGTCCCATAGCCAAACAGGAAGTGAGAGGAAATCCCTACAAATGAAGGTAATTTATTGGGGACCTCCAGGTCACCAGAACTAGTATCTCCATTGGAAGATTTTACCTCAATTACTATTCTGGGGGCAACCAAAAATTTGGGATTTTCTTTTACTTTCAATGATTATGGTAAACGGGGAAAATGGAGAGGGTGAATCGCCTTAACCATTTGCTGACCAGCCGCCGTCATTATACTGCGGCAGGTTGGCTCGTTCCTCCAAATCGCAGTACCGGAACAGCGATCTCTCTGTACTCCCCTGTCAATCCACTCCCCCCATAATTAGAAACACCTCCCTAGGGAACACTTAACCCCTTGATCGCCCCCTAGTGTTAACCCTCCCCCTACAGTTAGAATCACTCCCTAGGTAACACAGTTAACCCCTTCACCGCCCCCTAGTGTTTACCCCTTCCCTGCCAGTGTCCTTTATACAGTAATCAATGCATTTTTATAGCGCTGATTGTATAAATGTCCATGGTCCCAAAAAAGTGTCAAAGTGTTCAATCTGTCCGCCGCAATAACGCAGTCCTGCTAAAAATTGCTGATCACCGCCATTAATATTAAAAAAAAAAAAATTATAGTAAAAATGCCACAAATATATCCCCTATTTTGTAGATGCTGTAACTTTTGCGCAAACCAATCTATTTACGATGATTGCGTGTTATTTTTGGTTAAAAAAAAAAAAAAAAAAGTAGAAGACTACATATTGGCCTAAAATGATGAAGAAATGTGTTTTTTTTTTTTTTTTTTTTTTTTTTTAATTTGGGGGATATTTATTTTAGCAAAAAGTAAAAAAATATATTTATTTTATTTATTTCTAAATTGAGTCTTTTCATTTTATTTTATTTTTTGTTTGTTTTATAGTGCAAAAAATTTAAATCCACAGAGGGCATCAAATACCACCAAAAGAAAGCTCTATTTGTGGGGAAAAATAGGATGTCAATTTTGTTTGGGTACAACGTCACACGACCGTGCGACTGTCAAAGTGACGCAGTGCCGTATCGCAAAAAATGGCCTGGTCCTTAAGTGGTTTAAGGAGTTGTAAACCCTCGTGATTTTTCACCTTAATGCATTAAGGTGAAAAACCTCCTGTGCTGCAGCTGCCCCCCAGGGCCCCCTTTTTTTTTCTTACCTGAGCCCGATCGTTCCAGCGACGGAGACATTGGCTCCCACTGCTGTCAATCAAATCCAGTGACGGGGCCGGGCCTGAGCCTTGCTGTCTGTCAATGAATGCAGCAGCAGGACTCGTGAGCGTGCCCGCACGGGCGGCTCTCCGTGAGGGTACTCGATGAAGAAGATCCAGGAGCGCCACTGGGGGGACCCAAAAAAAGGATCAGGGCTGCTCTGTGCAAAACTCTTGCACAGAGCAGGTAAGTATAACATGTTTGTTAAAAAACAAACCTTTACAATCTCTTTAAGAGGGACACGGCAATAAAAACTGACAAGTGTTCTAATCCCTCTCTTTTTTTCTATCAAAAACTGAAAAAAAAAGTTTTGCCTTTTAGTTATACTTTAAAAGTGTTTGAGTTTGTTTTTTTGTTAAATATTACTTACCTAGGGGGATGCAGCATCTGTCCCCCGCCGCCTCTTAATGGTGAGAAATGAGTGGTTAATCACTGCTGATCGCTCAGTTCTCCCCGCTGCTCTGAGCAGAGAGCTGCTGACTGTCCAGGGTACTGGGTGTATCCCAATCTTTCCCCAGCCTGGATCGGCTTTGTGACAGCTAAAGCCCGTTGTCGACTGAAAACGGGTCACAGGAGTGTAGAATGAACTGCACTCCTGTCATCCACAAGAGAAGTACAACCAAATGAGCTTTGGCTCTACTTCTCCTTTAAGTCCCTATTCACATATCCTCAGTGTGCATTACTGCATGCACAATAACGTGGTATTTCATTTAACATGCATTGCTTTAAGCTGGCCATAGACAGATCAAAATGCGGCAAGTTCAACAGGAACTGCCCGAATTTCAATCCATCTGTGGGCAGGCTGGTTCATCCATCAACTTCAGTAAAATCAACCTGTCCAATTTTTCTTGTGCAATCACTGCTGGCAGCTAAAGCCGCCAACAGTTCTCATTGTATTTGGATGGCTGGGAAATGTCCCGCTGTCTGAATACAATGGCATAGCGGTATGGATTCCCCCATCAACACTGACGGTTTGTATTGTATTTATTTATTTTCTTCAGCTCATTGACCTACAACTGACTTGACTGAAAATATTTTTTAGGAAGGACACTGAACAGTGACACAGACCAAAGACCTGGCAGAGGTTCTAACCCTCCCTATTTTATTCAAAGCAAAGACAACATTTTGGTGACGTTGTGCCTTTAATAAGCATGTGATCTAAATGGAGAAGGGAGAGGTACGATTGGTAAAATCTTAGTCCCCCTTGTATGTTTCATTAGAGCATTAACAGGTGTTTTGGCACAGTACAGCGTTCGTTTGTATGGAGTGCAGCCACATACTTGGTGAAGCCTTTGTAACACATAGGTGTGGTTTTGAGGTTTTGGCACACATAGCATGAGCTTGTCTGGAATCTATCTGAAGTTGAATCTTCGCTTTGTATCCACAGTATCCTACCTACCTATATTGGGGCAAAGATTTACATAGCTGACGTCCCTGTAAATCCGAAATGAATAAAACTAAAATGTTGTTCTAGTTGAACAGTCAGTTTGCCTACTATGTGTGTTATAGTTTATAAGTGTACTAACTGCCTGCCCTAAACTTTTTTGTACTGTCAATTACTAGTTTGTCTCTATGTGTAATTATTAAGGTGTATTGACGGTCTGCCTCCTGAGTCCTGGAATTTGTGCTGCCCACTGGTGGTTAAAGAATATATAAACCCAACATTTCATATTCCTGATATTTGTTCTGATTTATTATCCTATGGGGCAAGCACAGAAATATTTTCTCGTATGATAGCAGATTGTATGATATTTGTTTAACCACTTCACATCCCGCCCATGTACATATGATGTCCGCAGGAGGGATCTCACATCCTGGGTTGGCGTCATATGACGTCCTAGGCTTCCCGGCCATCTGGGGGGCGCTCACCGCATCGCTTGGGAGGCGATGCCCGGGTGCCACAATGTCCGCTGGCCACCTGCGATTGCCCATTAACTAAGCAGGACCGTGGATCTGTGTGTGTAGACACACAGATCCATGTCCTGTCAGGTGAGAGGAGACCGATGGTGTGTTCTCAGTACAGAGGAACACCGATCGGTCTCCTCCCCTTGTGAGTCCCCTCCCCCTACAGTTAGAATCACTCCCTAGGTAACACACTTAACCCCTTGATCCCCCCCCTAGTGTTAACCCCTTCACTGCCAGTGACATTTATACAGTAATCAATGCATTTGTATAGCACCGACCGCTGTATAATGGTCCCAAAATGGTGTCAAAAGTGTCCGATTTGTCCGCCACAATGTCACAGTCATGATAAAAATCGCAGATCGCCAGCATTACTAGTTAAAAAAAAATAATAAAAATGCCATAAAACTATCCCCTATTTTGTAGACACTACATAACTTTGCGCAAACCAATAAATATACGCTTATTGCGATTTTGGGGGGGGGGGGGGGACGCACTATATTTTTTACTTTTTGCTATAATAAATATCCCAATTTTTGTTTTGTTTTTAAAAAAAAAACTAAAACTAGAATTTTTTTTTTTTTTTTTATTATTATTTTTTTTTTTATATATATATATATATATATATATATATATATATATATATATATATATATATATATATATATATATATTTTTTTACTCAGTTTAGGCCGATCTGTATTCTTCTATATATTTTTTGGGGAGAAAAAAAAAATATATGTAGAAGAATACAGATCGGCCTAAACTGAGTAAAAAATATATAAAAAAAAAACTTTTTTTTCTACTTTTAGTTTAAAAAAAAAAAAAATTGGGATATTTATTATAGCAACAAGTAAAAAATATAGTTTGTGTGTGTGTTTGTTTGTTTTCAAATTTTGTTGCTCTTTTGTTTATAGTGCAAAAAATAAAAAACGCAGGGATGATCAAATACCACCAAAAGAAAGCTCTATTTGTGGGGGAAAAAAATGATAAAAATTTTAATTTGGGTACAGTGTAGCATGACCGCGCAATTGTCATTCAAAGTGCGACAGCGCTGAAAATTGGCTTGGGCAGGAAGGGGGTGAAAATGCCCTGTATTGAAGTGGTTAATCAGCATAGTTGACGTTCAAAAATACATTATAACACATTATATCACTTCTTAATTTTTATTCTTTCATATAACAATTTCGTCCCTGCAATAAACTCTTCCATTTCGATATGAGACTAGCATGCAAAAAAAACCCAGACTATCATTCGCCCGATGATCGCATTGTGTGTACCAGGCAATACTTCGGACCCCCCCACTCTTTTGCACACTGAATCTTAGGACTCGAACTCTAGCTAAGCATGTACTATATGCTGCATTACTTTTTTTGGAATGGGGTGTTTCTCTCGGAGTATAATGGCCTTGCTGTGTTCCATATTGTATTCGGTGAGAACGTGCCTGTATTATGCACACAGAAGCAGTGAGGAGTAAAGGAGAGCTCAGGCTATTGTCTTTGCAATGTTATCTGGACTGTAAACACATGTAACACCAAGCATCTGGTTTACCATCTTCTACTGTTGACATTTAGGCAAGTCCTGTGTATTTAGACTTTTGTCTTGGCTTGATGTCTACTAAATGTCAGTTACTGTTTAAAGTGGAGTTCCACCCACTTTTACAACTCTTCAGCATCCCTCACTAAACTGCACACTGTAAACGAATTGGATATTTTTTAATTTTTTTTTTCTCAGCACCTACTGTATATCTGCTGTATTCATTTTTTACTTCCTCCTCCCTGGCCGTGGCCCATCGCATCATTTCCTGTTTGCAATGCCTTCTGGGAAGGGGCGGCAACTTCCTCTGACACTGCCGTTGCTATGGAAACCTGACCTGAAACCTATTACACTGCTTGTGCTGCACTGAGCATGTGCGAGATCTGCAAGGTTGAGATCCAGGAAGAAATAGAGTCTGGCTTCAGATGCCCACACTTAAGATGGCCACGGCCTGCTGTAAGTTTATAAAATAACAAACTACTGCTGAAAACTAAAAAAACGGACCTTAGTTTACAGACTAACTTTACTAGAATACATGAAGCTTGTGTATTATAGGGGTATTTTTATTTAAAAAGTATAATTTCGTCCGGAACACCACTTTAAGTTGAAGTACACCCTAGAATTCTATGAAAGACAAAATCTGGAAATTAGGTGTATACTTAATGTTTCTACCCTGTTCCCTGTGCCAACACTGGCCTCTTCTACCCTAAGCTCCAGTCTATTGGAGGCTTCCAGATTCCAAAAAACTCATACCACCTTGGGGACCAGATGTGGGGATAAAGTCCTTATTACTTCAACCAACTTGAGGTGTGTGCATTCACGCGCCCCCCCCCCCCCCCTCTTTACAGTGTACACTCCAAATGTTAAAAGGCATGAGTAGTAGGGTTCACATACCCAAGCTGCGGGCCTGAAAAAGGGTCTGGTTTGAAGTGAAAGAGGATTGCCAGACCATTTTCACTTTCTTGAATATGACATCATAAAATGGAGTCTTTCCCATAAAAGTATGCGTTTTGGTTTTTTTTTTGGTAGGTAATGTCTCCTATGGCAGTTATCAAAGAAAACTGTGCATTTCACAGATGCTGTGCTTATACATAATAAAGGTTATAAATAAGCACAGCGTCTTTGTGTGAAACGCGTCAACCATCTGTACCTGTCATTGTGCTGTGTGTGTCACCTTGGGATGATGTTGCAATAAATGGACTCGGGATCAGTCACGGTGTGCAGCCAATTCTTTTAATACCAGTTCCACGGAAGTGATACGGGTCTAGCACCCATGTGTGGAGTCTAGAGGTCAACCGATATGGATTTTTCTCTGCCCGATCCCGATATTTAGAAATCGCGGAGGCTGATAGCTGATATATGATGCTGATATGTTGGCCCGATTTTTTGTTTATTTTTTTCCCTCTCATAAAATCTAACAGTTAAGTAATAAGTGATGCAGAAAATTTCTTAAAATAAACATATTTTTTAAACACAACAAGCCTCCAGTCAGTGCACTTGTATGTATAATTTTAGATTTTTAAAAAAATGATGTATCTTAAATATTAAATACGCTAAAACTTTTGGCCCAAAAAAAAATGGGCTAACATTACTTTTTTTTTTTTTTTTTTTTAATACGTTAAAGTATTTTTGTTTTCCAAAAAAATTGCGTTTGAAAGACCGCTGTGCAAATACCGTGTGACATAAAATATTGCAACAACCGCCATTTTATTCTCTAGGGTCTCTGTTAGAACCCCCCAAACTTTATATTTTTTTAAGTGATTTTTTTAGCAGAAAATACTGGATTTTTACTTGTAAGCAACACATGTCAAAAAAGATTTAGTCTTTAAATGGTTAAACTGAGATCTTCTACACACAGGAGTTCATTCCTTTTTGATAAGTAGAAACATTGTATCTCTTTGCTTCTTTTATCAGCGATGTTCTCCGCCTTGGCAGGCTGCCCAGATAGGAGAGACTCAAGTCACTCCGATGGGGAGACTTCAGACGACTTGCATTGACTTCTATTATAGAAGTAATTTGCAAGTCGCGCTGTGCGGGGTCGCCCCACAAGTCGGATCGCCCCTGTGTGAACCGGCTAGTGCATAAATTGGCCTAATTTGCAGCACAATCGGCCGATGACTATTAATTAAATGCCAAAAATTGGTCGGCTGATATATTTTTTATCCTCTAGCGGAGTGTAGTTCACATAATCATCTCACCTGGAGCAATGTGTCTCTTGTCTCCTATGGCAGTTACCAACTACCAATGTAAAAAATAGAGCATGGCAAACACAGAGACTTTATATCTCTCAGTGTATCCAACAATTTTTATTTCCAAAAATTATATTAAAATCAATTTGTTCCTGATGCTTAGAGTAGCTTATATACAACTTCTACCCCCTCGTCTCTCCCAGCCAGTCATGTATTCCAATATTCTCCAAAGTGTAGCTATTAGTTACAAGAATAATTTTACCACAATCCATAAAATAAGGTGACAATTCCTTCTCTGCATGTTTCTCAGACTGATCAGGAGAGCAGGGAATAGGACGAACATGGCAATATAATACATCTTATTGCACAATTCACCAACCTAAGATGGTACATACACTATATGCCATCAGATATCTATCCTCACCAGTTATAAGCTCTCGTCAGTATTTTTGTGTATCACTGTCAGCCCAGACATGCAGGGGGTCCCTAAAGGATATCCTGGAGGCTTCAAATAGCTGTTAGGAAGACCCAGAAATAATGTATCATCTTTTCTGTGGGTTTTTTTGCGTTGAAGTTCTCCAAAGTTAGATTTTTTTTGGGGGGCAGTAGTGAAAGGTTTTGTATTGGGAGAAAAAAAAAAAACACACCTTTTTGGCATTGTTTCTAAAACTTGGCTGTACACTAATATAATTTTGTTTGAATGTTTTGTTTTAAGCATGTTCGTTTAAATTTTCTAAATGTTAATGGGGTCAAATCGACATTTGTTTTTTTTTTTACCACAAGGTGGTATGATTTGGGAAAGTCCATTCACTTCAAAATCTAATCATTGGTGTTCCAGGGGGGAGATTAGTGCCCCATCATTGGTGTTCCAGGGGGGAGATTAGTGCCCCATTATTGGTGTTCTGGGGGGGGGATGGTGCCCCATCATTGGTGTTCCTGGGGGAAATGGCCCACTCCCCCTACCCCCCCCCCCTCCTTTTTGGGTCTGGTCCCTTGTCCAACCAAACTCGCAATCCCCTCTGGTCTGGTTCCTCTCCCACATTTGTCTCCTCTCTTCCAAACCCCAACCTACTCCCTCTAACGCCTGGTCTCCAAACTAGCTAACTCCCTCCCACCCTCTAGTACAGACCCCTCTCCCATTCAGGACCAGCCCCCTCACTGCATTGTCAGTAATGAATGAGGAATTTACTTTAGTAATTATGTTGTGATGCAGTTTGAGTGTAACACTCCCATTTTTGTTTTTTTTCCATTATTATTTGAAATAAACAAAAAAAATGGCATATTTAATTTTTTTTTTTTTTTTTTTAAACCATAATCGGTCAACACATCGATTATGAAAATAATTGTTGAAGCCCTAATCTAGTGTATGGCCAGCTTAAAGGGGTTGTAAAGGCAGGTTTTTTTTTTTTATCCTAATGCTGCTTTCACACTGTTGCAGGCATTGACGGTATAATGCTGCTAGTTTTAGCAGTGCTATTCAGCCGCTAGCGGGACGCTTTTAACCCCCGTTTGAGGCCGGGGAAAGGGTTAAATGCACCCGTGTAGCGCCGCTGCCGAGGCGCTTCGGCAGCGGTTCCCATTCATTTCAGTGGAAAGGAGCGATGTATACACCACTCCTTCACTGCCCCAAAGATGCTGCTTGCCAGATTTTTTTTTGGCTTTCACACGGGGACTGCAGAGGAGGCGTTTTTCAGGTGCTTTACAGGTGCTCCGTGTCTGAGTGGACACACTGAGCTGTGACTCGGCTCGGGTGCCTCCATGGCAAGCTGCTTGCTGTGGGGGCACTGAGCAGGAGGGAGGGGCCAGGAGTACAGAAGAGAGACCTGAGAAGAGGAGGATCCGGGCTGCTCTGCAAATGTACTGCAACAGAGCAGGGAAGTATAATATTTTTGTAGGGAAAAAAAACAAGAATTTACTATCACTTTAGGGCAAGGGCTTGTTTGTGTTCAGTGTGGTGTTATTTTGAGAAGGTGATCTGAGATTTTGTTGAAAGGTACCACCACCAATTCTCAGTTTTTTTTTTTCTCCCTTGTTATTGACCATCTTGTGTCAACTTAGGTGAATTTTGCTCTGGTTTGCCCTCTAGGGAATGTATTTTTTATATTTTGCACCTGTATAAAATACCCTACACCTTTATGACAACTGTGTCCTTTCTGTGTATGTCCATGTCCCACACCAAGCAGTGTCTGTGTAAATTAGAAGGATGAGAAGAAATATTGTAATCTTCCACATTGTATTAGGGAGTCCTAGTCTTTAGCTGATAGTAATGTCCCAGAGATGTCCATTTGCATGTTCTCTCTTCACAAAAAGCAACCCTTTTTAATAAAAGCTTGCAAAAGGCCAGAACAAATTGAAATAGTCACCTCACATAGACTTCAGTAGAGTTTAGCACTAAGTTTGGGGATCACTGAACCTCCTGTCATTGTTTTGTTCGCTCATCCCTGATGCTCAGTGGAGGGTCTCTACACTGAGGAATGCCTATTACATTGATGGCCATTGGGAAGAATGCTCATTACTATGGAGGCCAGTGGGAAGATTCCCCCCCCCCCCCCCCTTTACATATAGCTAATAAGCTCTTTGGCAGAAGAACCCTAGTTGAGAGAGGCTGCTATAGAGTGTCAATTAGGTGTCCACTTTGAGTCTGTTGATGTTGCTGGCATCACATCTAAGATGTGAGCAAGTTTCAGATTTTGCCTATGCAAGGGAGCAGGTTTTGACAGGTAAATAACACGCATAAGATTTTTTTATGTGACAAATCCCCCTGTATAAATTGTCCACAACTGCAGCAGTAAAACTATGGGTGCATCACAATACATGGGACAGACAACATGTAAGATTTGTTATCCTCTGCTAGCAGCGACATGTGGTACTTCTCAAAACCTATAATGGGCAGACTGCCTGACCCGCACTAAATAGTGGATGTAGGTAGATGGTAATATTGAACCCTCCTATGCCAATGGGCAAATCCCTCCCCCAGAGCTATTGTTTTCTCCCGGGTGAGGAGTGCGGGATCCATCCCTGCTGGTAAAACACAATGATTATAACTAGTGGCTATAGCCAATGGCAATAATTGCATGCTAGAAATCTGACATGCCGGTTGTACCCAAGTTAATCTATGGATCGACTTTGGTACAATCAGTCTACCCATGGACGGATCCAATCTCAGCTGGTCGGTGCTGAACTGGCCGGGTTTGAACCATATATGGCCGGCTTAGGGCTCCAGGGAGAAAATGCTGAAGGTCCTGGGGCGACAGCCAACTAGCAGGTAAACCCAAGCACCATACCGAATTGATAGAAAAAAAACACGGTCAAACATGTAATTGGTGGAGGCTGTAGTAGTCTGAATCCGGGTCCACATTACAGTCCTTGATAAGTTTCCAGAAAGGATTTCAAAGATGGTGAAACAGAAATTCACAAATGCATTTAGAATTCGGATGGAAGGTTTAGTACTGGGAAACACTTTTTGAAAGATAAATAGTATATTTTATATAAAACTAGGGGAACTTTTTTTCCAAAACAGGGGACAGTCCCTCGAAATTTGAGACAATGGCATACATTCATACAGAGATTTCAGAAGATGAAAATTTCTTACTAGCCAGTCATTTTTCACTCTGTGATTAATTCTGTTTTTTTAAACTGAGCAGGATATCATCCAGTAGTAAAAGGCACACCTTCACACATGATAAATATAGGTGTAGCGGCAGACAGCAGGAAGATAAATGATCCTAGCATGCTCATTCTGCCAGCAACAGATGTCTGTTCTCAAATAGAAAGCCTCTCAGGTTCACTGTAAACCCATTAATCAGTCTGGATGAGCGAGCACTGGCAGGACACACTGGGCCGCCTTACAAAGGGCTTTGCTGGCCGAAAAACTGGAGGGAAGAGCTGGCCAATACTACTTTACACAGACAGACAATACACAGGTTCCCTGCTTGTAACTGTCTATGTAATAGGATAATTGTTGTTATAAACAAGGAATAGGCATTGTTTCTATTAGGTCAACTTGCACCAACCAAGAATTCACTATTGCATCAGCCATACACAAGACGTAGCATGTTTAACGTAATAAAGAAATTAAATTAGTATAAACGTTAATAAAACAAATCTTCTGGGCTGCAAGAATATCTACATGTCTGTATTTGTAAGTATACAGTATATATAACAGTAAGGCCCATTCACACCAGCTCATTACGATCAGTGGGGAATCCATGAACAGATCTCGTGCTGAATTGGAGCCGAACGATACAGATGTCACTTTTGGGATATCCATGTCCATTCAAATTTTTAGTTTTTTTTTTTAGGTCTGAAAAAACATGACTTCTTCATTACTTTTTTTTTTTTCTTTGGAGGGTTTTCAAACTTGGAGGTAATCGAATGTAATGTCCACACACACCCATTTAGATCCACCTGCCCATAGACTAACATAGAGCTTGTGTTCAGATCCGCCAAAAAAGCCCAAAAAAATGATCAGTGGATCAGATCAAGACCGCCCATGTGAAAGAAGACTAAAAACAGTAAATGGGTAAATTTAAAGCTCAACTCTAAAATGTGCTGGCCCTACTATAGGTTAAAGTGGTAAACTTGTTTTTTATTTTAGGGGGAAAAAAAATGTTATACTTACCTGCAATGGTTTTTTTTTTTTTTTTTTTTTTTTTTTTTTTTTTTTCCAAAAAGCTGCCCCAAACCTCTTCTGGGGTACCCCGCTGGCACTCTCTGATCCTCTTCTCTTAATGCCCCCAAAGCAAACTACAGGATTTAATAGACAGCAGTAGGAGAAAATGGCTCCCGCTGCTGCCAGAGCCTCCTGTGAATCCAGGAAGAGAGGAGGAGAGCTGCTGCAGCTGGGCACAGCACTAGATTGAGAAAAGACTTTGGCAAGTATGTCGGGGGGGAGCTGGGGAAAGATGCTATTGCATTAAGTTAAAAAGCCTTTTGCTTTTAGAACCACTTAAAGCAGAACTTTCCCCAAAAGGGGGAGTTCTGCTCTTCCTTCCCTTCTCTTGTATATTTGGAGTTTTTTTTTTGTTTGTTGTTTTTTTAAGGGGGAACAGGTACCTGATTTTGACGGGTACCTTTCCTACTTCCGGCCGGATCATTGCGGTGCATGCGTAGTGGACAGCTGGCTGTTAATACTACTAGACGTCAGTCGTCTGCCCACACTTAAGATGCCAGCGTCTGGACCTGAAGACTGGCAAAGAGCTGGGTTGGGTGAGGACACTGGATTCTGGGACAGGCGAGTGTGTGTATTTCTAAAAGTCAACAGCTATAGTATTTGTAGCTGCTGACTTCACCTGGTCTTCTCCTGGGTTCGTAGGCTGTGGCAGCTTGAATGGCTGAGTTGAGATGATGTCGCTCCCGTGCATGCCAGTGTTTACTGCACAGGGCTCTGAAGGAAGGGCATGAGTATGCCCTTCCTTCAGAGCGCATGCGCCAGTGATATCACCAGCTGCTGCTCACTGGAGTATCTCCTAAACGATGCACATTCAGGAGATATTCATTTTACCTACAGATGAGCTTTATTATAAGCTTACCTGTAAGTAAAATATGACTGTATAAATCAGGGCTTGACAAATTTGCTTGGAATCTAGGAGCCAGCTAAAAAAGTTAGGAGCCAGGTTTTTTTTTTTTTTTAAACGACCGACAAAGCTTTATTTTCAATATAAAAATTATCCAATCTTAAATTTACACAGAGACGACTAGAACTAATGTGACTGTTTTTATTTCCTGCAATGCAGGGACACAAGACCACCATATTCTCGCTAAGGATCCAATCAGGTCTGCCTGAAAAACTGACAGGCAAACCTGATCAGACAGCCCGAGTGAAAGGGGCCAAGCAGGGAGGTGACAAATAATAAAATCATTTTAATCAACCGCTTCCTTCCCGCAGGACGAATATATACGTCCTGTCTTTGAAGAGAAATACCGTAGTTATGGTAGCAGCTAGCTACCATAACCCCGGTATCTTCTTCAAGAGCCGGCGGTTCTCTTTCAGATAAAAGTGGTCTCTGCAGCAGATTAGCAGCGAGATCACTTTTATCGGCGGCAGGAGAGGGCCCCCCTATCGCCACGATCGTTAGAGCGAGAGCAATAATTCTAGTCCTAGACCTCCTCTGTAACTCAAAACATGCAACCTGTAGAATTTTTTAAACGACGCCTATGGAGATTTTAAAGGGTAAAAGTTTGTCGCCATTCCACGAGCGGATGAAATTTTGAAGCGTGACATGTTGGGAATCAATTTACTCGGCGTAACATTATCTTTCACAATATAAAAAAAATTGGGGCTAACTTTACTGTTTTCTTATTTTTTAATTAAAAAAAGTATTTTTTCCCAAAAAAGTGCGCTTGTAAGTCCGCTGCGCAAATACGGTGTGACAGAAAGTATTGCAATGACCGCCATTTTATTCTCTAGGGTGTTAGAATAAAAAATATATATAATGTTTGGGGGTTCTAAGTAAAGGGAAGGAGATGAGCAGGCAGTGAAAACAGGTAGGAAAAGCTGCTCCATTAGCATTGGTGGATGTCTTGTCATACCAACGGCCACCACCAGAGGGCGCCCGATTGCAGAAGGAACTAGGAACCATAGGACTGCAGTAGGCCGCAAAGCCGGGGCCTCAATTACCGGCGCGGCCCAGCGCGATCGCGGCGGGAGGGGGGGGGGCTGTCGAACGAACGAACACAGGATATCCCAGCTGTGCTGCCCCAGGCGCCAGGTCGCTAATTCTAGTCGCAAATGCGACCTGGCGCCCGGGTTTTGTCGAGCCCTGGTATAAATGACCTTATGCATTCATGAAGTTGAATATCCAGATCTGGCAGATTTTCAAAGCCAGATGTGGGCAAATTTTATAAAAATGAGGATGCATCACATGGTGTGATAACTGTATACAGATTGAGACATGAAAGTCTCTTCAAAGAGTGACGTATAAAACTGAAAACAGAACTCCAGTCTGCAAGAGTCTATATTTTATATTCCCTGCATGTTGTGCAGCTTTCTTCCCTTATTTCAAACAGACCATTCATTTCAACAAAATAAAGGTTAGAAGTGCGTTTAACCTATTTATTTGCTGCATGGCCATTTTAAAGCCCAACTCCAGCCAAGTTTTTTATTTATTGTTCTTTGTCCCCAGTAGTGAGGTTTCCAGTCTAACATGCTGGAAAGGTTGTCTGTAGGATGGGAACTACAGAACAACCGCCACAAAATGAATGCGGCTATCAAAACTTGACAGACCTTTTCCACTCTACTGAAAAGTTTAAGTAGTAATAAGTATAAAGTCTAGTACTCACAGGCTGAATGTCGGGCCTACATTTGGCCCATGTGTACACCAGCGGTCCGACAGAAGGCAGCCATTCCCAGACGTAGCCTTTTATGGGGAAACGCGTCGGAAGGAGAAAGGAGCTGTGACGTGATTATTGTCCGGGTCTGCTGTTGATACAGCGGTCGCGTTATCCTCTCTACTGCTTGATTGATTTTACTTTGTTGGAGATGCAATACTGAGAACAATAAACCCTTAAGTTTTACACATCACACCTTCCTTTTACTTTAATCTGTAACCTGGATTGAGTGTTGGTCCCATACATGTGAAAGCAGTGCCAGTGAGGGACACGCACATAAGTGTCTATAACCTTCAACTCTGTGTTTGTTTTTTTACGCTGAATGGCTTAGAGGTAATTTAAGTTTTGCCCACGCATGGGTTTCCCTGTTACTGCCATGGACATGAAGCTTATGTCTGCGCAGAAATGCTCTCAGCAGGCTGGCTCAATACAGTAACCCTTATGCCATTGCTTTGTCACAGGTTGTAAGTGTATGGTTGCTTCAGTGACCAAAAACTCCCAGCCATCTGGTGACCAGGACTGCTTGTAATATTGTGAATGTGATCACATCCATTCATAAAAAAAATTTACATTCCCTCACACCACCGTTTCTGCTGCCCGCCGGCCGCTGCGGCTTTGTTTACATGCCATTGATGACACTGGCTCGTTTTTTTTTCCTTTCTTGCCAGTCTCATCGTTTGCTTTTATTGCAGATAGAAATCAGTAAACATTACTTTAAAGCTGAATCGGAAATGCTCATTTTATATTGTAGGGGTGTCAGGGTGGGGACTAGACCAATGACTCTGTCTTTAGCACAAAGGGGAGAGACATCAGGGTTCTGTTACCCTGACCCCGATAACTCAATAAAAGGGCCTTTGCAAGTATGTGGGCACCAGGCATTTTATTAGTGTAGGAACAGTAGTTTAGTGTGTTATGGCACACACATAAGGCTGCCAACACACCCCATGCATGCAAAAACTTACAGGGCCTATTTTCATCATTGTAGTGTGTTCAGAATGAATGGGTTATCAATGCACCCTAACATGCTTAAAAAAACGCACAACACTTGAATGGCACCGCTCTGTTCTGTGGCACATGCCTTGCTGTGCATTGCAGTAACATGCAGTAAAATGTGTTTTATCACACAATACAATGCACTAGCGTGAATTGGCTTTTATGAGCTCATTTAAGGCAAAATGACCGTATCTGTGAATAGTCATGAAGTTGAATATCCAGATCTGGCATAGTCATCTCCAGGGCCGTTAAATTGGCGATTGTAAGAGACTGATGCCAAGTCAAATTCATGTACTGCAGGTCGTTTAATGATTTACAGGCACTCCTCAGATTACAAGCGATAGGCATTTATGCTGGTGAAGTGTAGACCTTTTTATTTACCCAGCAAATTTACAGTGGTGCTTATTGTGGTGTATATATACCGCCAGATGCGGATCCTGCAGTGGCTCTGGATATTTTGTCACATCTCAAGTATCAATGTGCACATCCTGATGGGGTTTTGGTAGTTGCAGGTGATTTCAATAAAGCAAATTTGAGGGCTGCGCAGCCAAAACTACATCAGTTTATAAAATGTGCTACTTGAGGTGAAAATACATTGGATATGGTTCATTCTAATTTTAAGCAGGCCTACAGAGCCATTCCACTATCCCATCTGGGTCAGTCGGACAACCTTTCTTTATTCCTTATTCCAGAATATATTTCTATAAGGCAGAAAATAGCTCCAGAGTGAAAAATAAGCAGCGTTTGGCCAGAGGTCTCTCTCTCACGGCTACAGGGTTATTTAGAAAGAACAAATTGGGAGATATTTGAGCAACAGGATTTAGATCTTTATAGAGAAACCGTTCTGGACTATATAAAAACTTGTGGACAATGTTACTGAGGATGAGAGCATTTGGGTCGTTTCAAATCAGAAACCCTGGAAGACTAAAGAAATAGTCTTCTTCGAGAACGGAATAGAGCATTCAGGGTCGGAGATAAAGCAATGTAAAGTTTTGCAAGAGCTGATCTGAGAAGAGGCATAAAAGAAGCCAAATTAGCCTATAAAAAGAAAATTGAGGACTATTTTAATGGAAAAGATGCAAGGGAGGGTTTGAGGGGTATGTAGTATTTCACACAACATAGAGGAACTACAAAAACGGAAGGGAATTGTAGTACTTCACTGGTTGAAGAATGAAACGGGTTCTTCACGCGGCTTGAGGTTGTGTTACCAAACCAGGATATGGGGTGTTCTTTTGGTCCAGGAAACTGACTCGCTATACAGGAATATGAGGCGAGGCAGGCGTTTAAGGCTATACGAGGAAATCAGGTCCAGACGGAATCCCATGGAGAGTAGTTAAGGCCTGTGCTGATTAATTAGCTGGAGTCTTCGCCAAGATCTTTAATAGATCACTATCATCTGCTGTTGTTCCGGCATGTTTAATATCGGCCACTATTATTAAATTTCAAAAAAGTCAACTGTGGGAAGTTCAGATGATTATAGACCAATAGCACTGACCTCAGTACTAATGAAGTGCTTTGAAAGGTTGGTCTTGAAATATATCAAAACTAGATTACCAGGTAGTTTAGATCCTTATTAGTTTGCGTTTAGGGCAAATAGAAGCACAGAAGATGCAATAGCTTTAGCGCTGCATGAGCCACTTAGTCATCTGGAGAAGTCGGGAAACTACATAAGGATGTTTATAGATTACAGCGCTGCCTTAATACCATAATTCCAGATCAGTTGGTTGAAAAAAATGCAAAAATTGGATTTGCCGCCCTTTTGTTTTTGGATAAGGGATTTTTTGGTCCATCGCTCACAGGTGGTGAAATTGGATACGTTTTGTTTCTTCCAATCGAGCAATAAGTACTGGAGCACCGCAGGTTTGTGTGTTAAGTCCCTTTCTCTATGTGCTGTACACATATGACTGCACCCCCTATTATGAGACCAATAGTATAGTTAAGTTTGTCGATGACACTACCGTCATTGGTTGTATCACTGGAGACGATGAGGAGCAATACAGGAGAGAGGTTGATAGGATAGTGGAATGGTGTACAGCAAATAACTTGATCCTAAACACAGGGCAAACAGAGGAACTGATTGTAGATTTCTGAAGGAACAGGCCTGAACCAGCACCACTTTTTTTATTAAAGGCGTGTGCATGGAGCGGGTTTCTACATTTAAGTTTTTGGGAATATGCATTTCTGAAAACTTATCGTGGACAATCAGTGTTAAAGCCATTATTAAGAAATCACAACAGTGTTTATATTTTTTGTGACTCCTTAGGAAGAATGGCTTGGGAAGGAAGGTACTAGAGACCTTCTATCGCTCTGCCATTGAGTACATTAATGTATTGTATTCTAGTTTGGTATCCTAGTTGTACGCAGGCAGATAAAAATGCTCTGAGAGAGATTTGAACAGCGCAGAAAATTTGTAGGGTGTGAACTTGTTTCTCTAGAAGAAATAAGAGACTCGTTGCCTTTGTAGAGCAGGAAAAATAGTGAGAGACCAAGACTCATCCTGGTTGTCATTTCTGTGACTGTGTTGCCATCTGGGAGACGTTTTAGGGTGATTAAAAAAAGGACAAATTTAAAGAGTTTCTTTCCCAGGGCTATTAAGGCTATCAGTGCAGGAATAAAATGAAAGAGGTCACATAGTCTTATTTATTGTCTTGTTTAGTTTTTAATACAAGGACACTTTTAATTCTTTTATAATACGGGGACACGGGGTTTGTTCTTGGGCTGCTTTCACACTGAGCAGTTTTTAAAGCGATTTTAGGTTTAAAAAAAAAAAAAAAAAAAAAGCGTAAGAAAAGCTATAGGAAAAAAGCACCCCTTTAAATTCTATGTATATCTGTATATCTTTACACTTCTGTATCGATGTAAAAACTTCTGCATTTTTGGTGCATATTTGGTCAGTAAAAAAAAAAAGCGTCAAAAATGCTTTGAAAACGCGTCAAAAAGACACCTGTGTTGCGTTTTTGATGCAGTTTTTGAGTCACATGTCCTGTGAAAAACACACAGCAAACGTATATATGTGTTCTTTATCATGTTTTTGCTGCAGGTCAGTGTGAAAGTAGCCTAAGTTGAATTTGTATGAAAGTTTGGAACGGGTAAATTTTTTTTTTTTTTTTTTTAGTGCGACTGAAGCCAAAAAAAATAATTTTTATGTTTTTTTGGCTAGCATAGGGAAGGATTAATACCCCTGTAACTTTTTTTTTTTTTTTTTTTTTTTTTTTTTTTGCTGTATGTGCCCCTGTTCATAAGATTTCACCTCGTTTTCTGTCCCTGTGACAATTGGATGGAAAATTTTGGGTTGTCATGGAAACAAGAATTGGTGATAAAGCTTCAGTAGAGACACCTTTGTTCCCATTATAACTTTTTGGAGTGAATTTCCCTTCCTGGAGGGGGAAGATTTCCTCTTACATCCTTCTGTTTAAGTATGAGTTGTATGTAAGTTGGGGACTGCCTGTACTATTGAACACAGAGCTGCAATAATTTTAGTTCTTTATAACCGCCTGAAGCTTCTTTATAAAGTGGAAGAAAAGCTTAAATGTAAGTATTCTTAAAAATGATCCCTCCTCCTCCTGCACCTCTGTGTCTTGGAGCACTTGATAACGACTAAATTCCAGGAGCTGTTGCATCACCCATAGACTCCCATACCCTCCCTCCCTCTCCCCTGCAGCAGCTGCCTACTGACCCAGGGGAGCTTGACTGGCCTGAAGAGGATTCAAAATAGGCAAGTACACTTTATTTGTGTGTGTGTGTGTGTGTGTGTGTGTGTGTGTGTATATATATGTTGGGTAGGATGAAGGGGGAGGGAGCATTTTTAGGAATCTGGTCTGAAAATGACCACTGTATTGCCAATAAGCCCCGGTTCACACTGAGGCAGCGCGACTTGCAGCGCGACTGCCTCAGGCGACCTGGACACGACAGGGGCGGCGACTTGCAAAATGACTTTTATATAGAAGTCTATGCAAGTCGCCTCAAGTCGCCCCCAAAGTAGTACAGGAACCTTTTTTTAAGTCAGAGCGACTTGCGTCGCTCCGATTAGAACGGTTCTATTGTACAGAACGGGACGCTACTTGTCAGGCTGCTAGGTCGCCTGACAAGTCGTCCTAGTGTGAACCGACCCAGAAGAGAATATGGAGATACATTTTTTTTGGTCATCACCAGCTTCTTTTACAGCACTGCCAATTTGTAAGGCAGCAGCTTTGTTCATAGAGAGCTGCTGTAACTCGATACTAAACACGATTTAGGAGATATGCCCCTAATTAAACTTCCTAAATAACCCTTGTGCAGTGATATCTACTTTATTTAAAGTATTCTCCACTGCTCGATTATGCTACTGTTAATTCTCAGAACCTTTCAGACGGTTTATGACTTCCTTGGCCCAATGTACTGGTAGAAAGATAGCTGTTGCAGTCCAGCTTTGCACTGTGATCTTGTATGAGATGTCTGCTTTAATTTATTTGTTCTGGTTCAGAGGCCTGTGGCTCGCGTTACACGTCTACATCACTGACGTTTCGATTATTTCTTTAAAATTAATAACATTTTAGACATGTCTAGGGGGCTTTGGGCTTGCACTGGGCAGGGTGCAGAATAACAAAGCTTCATTTCCTCTGAAAATTCCTTAGATTCTGAAATGGTGTACGTTAGGCCTCCATGCACAAGATACTTTGATCTCCCAACAATGGTATGCAGTTTAACATCATGTTGATATCATTGACTTTGTAACTAAAAAAAATGAGTTTGTTAAAATGTCTAGCAAGAATGCTGTACTTTTTTTTTTTTTTTTTTTGCCTAAATTCCATCTCTTTAGAAATGTAGGAAATACTGTAAGCTATGCTTATTCTTATGATGTCCATGAAAGTGAGTAACTATCTTGCTGGACGCAGTCTACATCCAGGGCTGATCACTTGCATGTGATCGTTGCATTAGCAGTTCCATGCAAGCGGCTGCGATTGGCTATGGGAATCGGCAGCCACCCTTTGCTTTCAAAGGGGCTGCCTCCCACAGCTAATTGCTGGGAACCGCTGCTGGGGTTCTTGCACATTGCCAAGTGAGGATTTAACCTTGAACTTCACTTTCAGTAGAAAAAAAAAGTTGGCAAATGTATATATTGTATACATTTGCAACACAAGTCATCTTGTAATTGAATGTTATTAAAAATGATCTTTCCTTCTCAATCTGCAGCTTTGAAATTTTCTGTAATGAAATATGGCTACCTGGAGGCATTCTGTACATAGATGGTGCACAGAACACCCCCAGGTATGTAGTGTCCTGCTTTTGTAATTGGCTTACTGATTTTCCCAGAAGTCTGCAATAAAATACAAATCTGATTTTTTTGGAATCCCCTGCAAGGAAATGTCATTTTTGGTGAGCTACTCTCAAAAAAGGAAATCGCGTCTAAAGGGATGCAGACCCAGCAGCCTTCCTCATTAGAGCCCTGCAGGTGCAGCAGCTGACTGATAATTTTAAACCACTCCCATGCATATTCACATTGCATATGGACACAGACAAACACACAGCTATTCCTTCAGAATAACAAAAGGTAGGACTCTGCAACAAAGTTTGTTAAAATCCTTGCAATGCACTTTGATCACCCAGGGGAAGTTCCTCTTTAGAGAAAACAGATATAGAAATCTGTAAGTTGCCATTGCTGAATTTTAATCTAATGGTGTTTGTTGATTGGTGTTATGCCAAATGCTAATTCTCTGACTTTGTAATATTCAAACCTGCTGACCCTAAACTAGAATGCAACAGTAGGGGGCCTATTCATGCGACGTAGGTTAACGCTTGTTAACATGCATTGTATTCAGGCAGTCCATTCATTTTAAATAATCGTGAACATGTTGCCTAATTCACCCCAACGGACCTGTAATATGTTTTGTGTTTTGCAGTGCAATCAACAATAGTGTGTTACCTTGTGCCCTGCCATGCATAGGCTGTTTTAAAGATTAGTTATGGTAGATCTGCACTTGGGAATAATTATGGTAGATCTGCAGTTGGGAATAATTCTGGTAGATCTGCAGTTGGAAATGGTTATGGTAGATCTGCAGTTGGAAATGGTTATGGTAGATCTGCAGTTGGAAATGGTTATGGTAGATCTGCAGTTGGAAATGGTTATGGTAGATCTGCAGTTGGAAATGGTTATGGTAGATCTGCAGTTGGAAATGGTTATGGTAGATCTGCAGTTGGAAATGGTTATGGTAGATCTGCACTTGGGAATGGTTATGGTAGATCTGCACTTGGGAATAATTATGGTAGATCTGCACTTGGGAATGGTTATGGTAGATCTGCACTTGGGAATGGTTATGGTAGATCTGCACTTGGGAATAGTTATGGTAGATCTGCACTTGGGAATGGTTATGGTAGATCTGCACTTGGGAATGGTTATGGTAGATCTGCACTTGGGAATGGTTATGGTAGATCTGCACTTGGGAATGGTTATGGTAGATCTGCACTTGGGAATGGTTATGGTAGATCTGCACTTGGGAATGGTTATGGTAGATCTGCACTTGGGAATGGTTATGGTAGATCTGCACTTGGGAATGGTTATGGTAGATCTGCACTTGGGAATAATTATGGTAGATCTGCACTTGGGAATAATTATGGTAGATCTGCACTTGGGAATAATTATGGTAGATCTGCACTTGGGAATAATTATGGTAGATCTGCACTTGGGAATAATTATGGTAGATCTGCACTTGGGAATGGTTATGGTAGATCTGCAGTTGGGAATGGTTATGGTAGATCTGCAGCTGGGAATGGTTATGGTAGATCTGCAGCTGGGAATGGTTATGGTAGATCTGCAGCTGGGAATGGTTATGGTAGATCTGCAGCTGGGAATAGTTAGGCCCCTTTCACACTGGGGCGGTTTGCAGGCGTTATTGCGCTAAAAATACCGCCTGCAAACCGCCCCCTTAACAGCCTCCGCTGTTTGTTCAGTGTGAAAGCCCGAGGGCTTTCACACTGAAGCGGTGCGCTGGCAGGACGGTAAAAAAAGTCCTGCGAGCGGCATCTTTGGAGCGGTGAAGGAGCGGTGTATTCACCGTTCCTTCACCGCTCCTGCCCATTGAAATCAATGGGACAGCGTGGCTATACTGCGGCAATACCGCGGCTATAGCCGCGCTGTACGAGTGGTTTTAACCCTTTTTCGGCCGCCAGCGGGGGGTTAAAGCCGCACCGCTAGAGGCCGAATACCGCGATAAAACAGCGCCAGAAATAGCGCTGTTTTTTACCGCCGACGCCCCCTACCGCCCCAGTGTGAAAGGGGCCTTATGGTAGATCTGCAGTTGGGAATCGAAAGTGTAAATGATTCACAGAACTTTGTATTGGATGAGAGAGCCGGTGATCTATAGATATCCTAAAGCTATCAGGTAAACCATTATATCTTGAGATGCATTTATTTTCTCTGAGCCCCATATTACTTAAAGCGGGGTCCACCTATCTATTGTTTTTTTTTGGGTTTTTTTTTAGTTCATTCACAAACTTTTCTTCTCAGCATTACATACTCACATATTGTGTGTAATATGTCCGCCTGTGTCAGATTTCATCGGAAAGAATAACTTATATTATTCACTGCAGGCGGTTTCCATCTTCATTGTGGGCATTTGAAGCCCACAAGCATTTATTTCCTGGATGTGGTGAATGCTGTGCTCCCAGCATTCACCCATTCACCACTCGTTCCCGCACATGCACAGTGGCATCCTGGGAAGCCTGAGACTAGCTCCCAGGAGTCTGGGAGAGGCTAGAAACACGCCTACTCCCACGGGAGGAGAACCAGGAAGTGCAAAGAAGAATAGAAAAATAAAACGTAATTACGGCGATTTCAATTTTTTTAAACGGCATGTCAGCATCTAGGCAAGGAAGAGAATACATACAGATATTGTTCAAAATTTGGGTGGAACCCCGCTTTAAGTTTGTAGGATTATACCATGAGACACTGCTGGTTTAAACCCAGGGGAACGTTTGGCTGATCAGTCTGTGGTCATCTGTTGACTATGGATTCATTTTGTTAGCACGTATTTTGCTTCTCCTGAAGCTTCACTTTCCTCATATCAATATAACCTTTGGGCTCAGTTCACATATGCAAATTGGATGCAATTTGAACCGCATCTGACTTACATGACATGAAATAACGTTGATGTCAATTGAAACTGTTAACATATATGTGTTGCATCTGCAGTGCAAGTTTAAAAAGAGTCCTGTGCGTTTTCTGAGCACTGCAGTCCGGTTCAGGTACGAATTCCAGGCTCATTCAGTTCTATGGGAACGCTTCTGAATCGCACAAAGTTACATAGTAGGTGAGTCTGAAAAAAGACACAAGTCCATCAAGTCTAACCTATGTGTGTGATTATATGTTAGTATTACATTGTATATTCCTGTATGTTGCGGTCGTTCAGGTGCTTATCTAATAGTTTCTTAAACTATCAATGCCCCCTGCTGAGACCACCACTTGTGGAAGGGAATTCCACATCCTTGCCGCTCTTACGGTAAAGAACCCTCCACGTAGTTTTAAGGTTGAACCTCTTTTCTTCTAATTTTAATGAGTGGCCACGTGTCTTGTTAAACTCCCTTCCACAAAAAGTTTTATCCCTATTGTGGGGTCACCAGTACAGTACTTGTAAATTGAAATCATATCCCCTCTCAAGCGTCTCTTCTCTAGAGAGAAAAAGTTCAGTGCTCACAACCTTTCCTCGTAACTAATATCCTCCAGACCCTTTATTAGCTTTATTGCCCTTCTTTGTACTCGCTCCATTTCCAGCACATCCTTCCTGAGGACTGGTGCTCAGAACTGGACAGCACACTCTAGGTGCGGCTGGACCAGAGTCTTGTAGAGCGGTAGAATTATCATTTTATCTCTGGAGTTGATCCCCTTGTTAATGCATGCCAATATTGTTTGCATTGTTATCAGCAGCTTGGCATTGCATGCCATTGCCAAGCCTATAATCTACTAGGACCCCCCCCCCCCCAGGTCCTTTTCCATTCTAGATTCCCTCAGAGGTTCTCACCCCAGTGTATAGATTGCATTTATATTTTTGCCAGCCAAATGCAATATTTAACATTTTTCAAGGTAAACCTCATTTGCCATGTAGTTGCCCACTCCATTAATTTGTTCAGAACTTTTTGCAAGGTTTCCACATCCTGCAGGGACGTTATTGCCCTGCTTAACTTAGTATCCTACGCAAATGCAGCGATTGAACGGTTTACCCCATCCTCCAGGTCGTTTATGAACAAATTTTAAATAGGATTGGTTCCAGCACAGAACCCTGGGGGACCCCACTACCCACCCCTGACCTTTCCGAGTACTCCCCATTTATCCCCACCCTCTGAACTCACCCTTGTAGCCAGTTTTCAATCCATGTACTCGCCCTATGGTCCATACCAATGGACTTTATTTTGTACAGTAGATGTTTATGGGGCACTGTGTCAAATGCTTTGGCAAAATCCAGATACACCACGTCTACGGGCCTTCCTTTATCTAGATGGCAACTCACCTCCTCATAGAAGGTTAATAGATGGTTTGGCAGGAAAGATTCTTCATGAATTCATGCAGATTACTGCTAATGATACCGTTCTCATTACTAAAATCTTATATATAGTCCCTAATCATCCCCTCCAAGAGCTTGCATACTATTTGATGTTAGGTTAACTGGTCTGTAATTCCCAGGGATGTATTTTGAGCCCTTTTTAAATATTGGTGCTACATTGGCTTTTCTCCAATCAGCTGGTACCATTCCAGTAAGTAGACTGTCAGTAAAAATTAGGAACAATAGTCTGGCAATTACTTGACTGAGTTCCCCAAGTACCCTTGGGTGCAAGCCATCTGGTCCAGGTGATTTATTAATGTTAAGTTTCCCAAGTCTAATTTTAATTCTGTCCTCTGTTAACGATGAGGGTGCTTCATGTGATGTGTCATGAGGATAAACACTACAGTTTTGGTTACTGAAGCCCCCGATTCCCTCATGAAGATACCTTCGCCATCTCCTCATCCTTTGTAACCAGATGTCCTTCCTCATTCTTTATGGGGCCAATATAGTCTGTCCTCCCTTTTTTACTGTTTACATACTTAAAGAATTCTTGGGATCTATTTTGCTTTCCTCCACTGTGTCTTTCGTGTTCTATCTTAGCCGCCCTAATTTCACCCTTACTTTTCTTGTTGCATTCTTTATAAAGTCTGAATGCTGATCATGATCACTTAACCCAGTATTTTTTGAAGGGCTTCTCCTTTGCTTTTATATGTATTTTTACATTGGAGTTAAGCCATCCAGGGCTTTTGTTTTCTTTTAAATGTCTTACCCAATGGGATGCATTGGCTAATGCCCTTATTTAACCACTTCAGCCCTGGAAGGATTTACCCCCTTCCTGACCAGAGCACTTTTTGTGATTCGGCACTGCATCGCTTTCACTGACAATTGCGCGGTTGTGCAACCAAAACAAAATTGACGTCCTTATTTTCCCACAAATAGAGCTTTCTTTTGGTAGTATTTGATCACCTCTGTGGTTTTCATTTTTTGCGCTATAAACAAAAAAGAGCGACAATTTCGAAAAAAAAAGCAATATTTTTAACTTTTTGCTATAATAAATATCCCCAAAAATATATAAAACACATTTTTTCCTCAGTTAAGGCTGATATGTATTCTTCTTCCTATTTTTGGTAAAAAGAATTGCAATAAGCGTATATTGGTTTGCGCAAAAGTTATAGCGTCTACAAAATAGGGGATAGATTTATGGCATTTTTATAAAAAATGCCAAAGATCATGGCACCAATATGTCAAGGTGGATACCCTGCATATGGGGCCACAAGATTCTTATGTTTTTATTGACCTGGCCTTAAAGATGTTCTATACCAGCCTCTTTCATCCATCGAGCCTTCCGGGTTCTTTAGGGGTGCCTTAGCAAATTGCCTAAAAATTGCCCAAAAATTAACAAGACAGTCGGGGGATCAAGACTGCTTTTTTTTTTTTTTTTATGCACAAAGCCACAGATTTTTTATTGTGTGGCATTGCAACCTTGAGTATTATGCAGGCGAAACATTGGTATCTTAACAGTCGATGATGTAACTGGTCAATAGGGAGGATGTCGGGTGCCTGCACAACATCTTGTTTGCCTCTCTCCTGCCCCTCTCATCATTGTGGTCACATTAACTGAGGGAGAAGAGAAACACTGGAACTCGTGCCATTACCCGTGTGCAGAGGTGTATTTGCTTTGTGAGAATAAATCGCCTCTAATGTTGGGTGTCCTTAATGTGTGGGTGCCACCATAAAAAGTAAAACTATTATTTTAGTATTTTACATTTTAGAATCCATAATTTTAAAGGGTGCCTTGACTTGAGTAACCATTTTATACCTCAAGCTAGCACTGCATTTTAGCCTTGAGAAAGAAGCTAAATTTCTCTTTTGTCAGGGAACGAATAGCCACCGGAGCCTCTGGAAGTTATTTAAGGCTGTGAGACCAGGTGTCATCTTTACCTCCCTTTAGTAGGCTGCTTTTGGAGACAACATTCTTAATACAGATAGCTATGGGGTTAGATCTAAAACAAGAGTAAAGAACAAGGGTGGAGCGATATTACTATTAAAAACAATAACGGGATAACTGTATTGCTCTTACATGGTGCCCTGATGAGTTCTTCTCTTCCTCTACGGAGATCCACCACAGAGTTCTGCCTCTGCTTACAGTCCTGCTGTTAGGAAACCAACAGTTCCCATCACCATCTCCATGTCGGTGCAATATTGTTATCCCTGATACATGTTCTTGATGCACCAACCATCCCAGTCAATGGTACAGCTGGTTCTAGACTAATAAAAGTATTTGACATAAGTTTATTTATTGTTACATTGGAACACCAAGAACAATTGTCAGGCGTTTTTTCATTTGAATTTTGCAAGCATTTTACATGTGTATTCAGGCTTCAGGTGCTTTTATTTTAGCTAATTGAAAGCACTAGGAGGAGGAGAGCTGCTGTATTGCCAGAAAACATGCAACAAAAGGCTTGTAAAATGCTCATGTTGTTTTTTATTATGAACTTGGATCTGTTTTAATGTATTTGTTGGCAGAACTGACAAAAGACCAAGTGCTCTCTTAATAGGATAGGTTTTTGCATTCTAAAATCAACAGGAAATTGGTAAAAAAAAAAAATGTACTTTTAGCAAACGTCCTGCTAATACAGGTAAGTCTCCGCCTGGTAGTCTTCTTTATGGAGTGTGTGATGGAACAATTTTTCTCAATAAATAATTGCCTCAGCTGTCAGGCACTGACTATTAGGCTGGCCATACACCATTCGAATCTCTGCAGGTTCAGCAGTAACCGGCCAAGATTCGAACTGTTACTGGGCAGTCTGAATGTGCAAAGTTGATCGATCAACTTGGGTACAACCAGCCTGCTGGATTCTCTTGCGCTTATCGCTAGCGGCCGTGTATGGCTTGCCTTAGGGAACATTACAGTCTTATCCGTAACATTGTGGAATTGGTGTCCTAGGTGCCTATTTCAAAGGATCAGCATAACGCCACTATTTAAAAATTGCATGAGTGTAATCTAGTTAGCCGCTAATGTAAAAAAAGTGAAGCTCTTGCCTATAACAGACCTGATTCTATTTTTACTAGGGAGTATAGAAAACAAAAGTTAAGATGCAACTACTTGCTGTGGAAAATAATACAAAAAAGCGCCACTGCTCCCATCTATACCTGGCCATCGCAGTAAACAGCATTGGGGGGCGACATAAGATATAAACAGGACCAAGGATAAATCCAAGGAAAAAAACAAACTTACTTACCGACCAGCTCGCAGACAACCAAATAAACCTGTCTAACAGTATGCATTAAAAGCATGGGTTTAGCCTGCACGCATTTGCAAATGCATGCGTAAACTACAGAGCCTCTCCACGGCACCCTGGTATCTGGTCCCTAACACTAACTTATAAGTGTCCCCACAATGCTTTCTAAATGATAGGTGGAGGGTAGGTGGACTGAAGGGGAGTCCACCCTTCTTAGAGGTACAGGGGCACACTGAACACCCAGCATGTACCTCAATTTCTGACGGTATATTATAGAGACAGTGCTAAAAATAGCGCCTGTAAAGAGCCGCTCCTGTCTTTCCAGTGTTCAAAGCCCGAGTGCTTTCACACTGGAGCGGTGCCCTTGCTGGGCGGTAAAAAAAAGCCCTGCAAGCCGCATCTTTGCAGCAGTGTATACACCACTCCTAAAGCGCCCCTGCCCATTATAATCAATGGGGCAGTGCTGGCAAATTGCTGCTGCAGCAGCGCTTTGCCGACGGTGTTAACCCTTTTTCGGCCGCTAGAACGACGGACGCCCGCCCCAGTGTGAAAGTGGCCTAATAGATCATGGC
This sequence comes from Lithobates clamitans, assembly GCA_037952925.1. Taxonomy (NCBI): domain Eukaryota; kingdom Metazoa; phylum Chordata; class Amphibia; order Anura; family Ranidae; genus Lithobates; species Lithobates clamitans. Next base: position 726,171 of record JBBGZY010001902.1, read on the forward strand.
ACCAATATGTCAAGGTGGATACCCTGCATATAGGGCCACAAGATTCTTATGTTGAGTTCTTTTGGTGACAAAAAGGCTCGGTTCACACTGGGACGACTTGGGATCCGACTTGTCGCCCCTCAAGTCGCCCCAAGTCGCCCCAGAAAGAGATTCACATGACAGTGAATGGGAGCGTCTTAATAGACACTACTGAAGTCGCTCCGACTTCAGAGCGTACTCCCTGTACTACTTGGATCCGACTTGGTAGGCGACCTGTAACATAAAAATCAATGGAAGTCGCCTCCAAGTCGGATCTCTCTCTAAAGTCAAGCGACTTTGCAGGCAAAAAATTTCGTTTGCCCAGGCAAACCCCTCCCTCCCAGAGAGCTGATTGTCCTGCGATTGGCCACAGCCGAAGTCGCCTGTCCTGGAGGCGACTTGAAGTCGCGTTGTAATTTGCTGAAGTCGCGTTGAAGTCGCCGTACAAAGTCGCGCTGAAATCGTGTTGCCCCTGTGTGAACCGAGCCCAAGTGTAACAAAAAGTAAGTCAGAGAAGGGATCTTTTTGTTCTCACCTTTTTATGGCAATAAATTCAAAGAGTAAGTCGGATTAGCGTTTTTTTCCTACACTGTGGAAGGTCGTTTCAACACTTGTGTTAAAATTAGTATACTTTGCGCCTGTATCCCAGCAGAGAGGAATAAAGCTATTGCCATTAACAGACACCTTGTAGTACATACTATTACTCCATTAGGACAGTTTATTCTGTATTGTCTAGTAACAAGTTGTTACCTTTTTAAGTGCTGTACATTTGTGCAATTATTACCATTTTTGCCAGAAATACAATCAAAGTATGTAGCTGCTATGAAAAGTACACAACAACAAAAAATACCACATACAACCATTCTCACTGCTGAATGGAGTGGAGGCTCCGAGGCTCCAGGATGACAGGAGGTTATGGGAATGGACTGAAGGAATGATAATTCTGTTATCCCAGCTGGGAAGTCTCTTGAACTGACCCCGGTCATTACTGGGATAGAGAAAAGGGAGCCAAAATTCACTGAGAAAATCCATGCGGGGATTCAGAGTTAAAATTAATAGGATCACAATGCAGTATTGTGGGGGTAAAAAAAATTCCTTTGAAATAATCCTTTAAACTATAAAATGCAATTCTCCCTTGAGATGATACAGACAAGTTCATCGTCCTTCTTCTCATCTGAGAAAGGTTAAAGCTTCTAGACATGAGGAACGTGAGTCCCCAAAATGACCAAATTAAAGCAGTTCACTGAAACCCAAATCATGGAAAGCCACCTACAGGTCCACAGGCCATTTCCCATAGCATATAAACAAGGCAAGGATAAATCCAAGGAAAAAAACAAGCTTGCTTGCCGACCAGCTCGCAGACAACCAAATAAACCTGTTTAACAGTATGCATTAAAAGCATGGGTTTAGTCTACATGCATTTGCAAATGCATGCTTAAGGCCTCATGTACACTGCTGCTGGTAAACGGACGCTTACCAGAAGCCCTGTCTCAGAGCTGTAAAGCGTCCGCAAGTCACGCGACCGGTCTGAAGACAGCTCTAAATGGCTATTTAGAATGCTTATTATTAGAAAGGATTTACAGTGTGGTATGCCAGCCTCTAATAGAGAGGCTGGCAGTGACAATTTGTTTGTTTTTTATTTTCAATAATGGCGTGAGGCGGAGTGGAGACAGAGTGCACTGACAGGCAGGGAGGAGGGGTTGAGGGGCAGTGTATGACGGAAGGACGAACTTTGACTACGGAGATCAGAGCTGAGCATCCCTGGTTATCGTGGTCAGTATAGAGAGGGGCATACAGGAAGTGGCAGGTTCAGGGAGGTTTTTTTTATTTTCTACAGTTTAGAGGGGGGCAGATTACACAGCACAAGCACTGTATTCTGGACCAGGATGTGTATTTATTTGTATTTTATTTTTTTGGGGTTAACAAACACTACCATACTACCATAATACCATAATACCATATTTGCAAATAGTAACAGTTGCTCCCTGTGTATGTTGTAATTGTTCTTTTTCATTTTTCTTACTTGGTTTGTTGATATAATGAATGCATCGGAATGGCATTAGGAGCACTCTTCTAAATTTAGCATGTATATTCCCATTTCTATTCTGTCCCAAGATACATTAGCTGTTTCCTGATTGTCCTTCCCTGGAGATTCATGCCTTTTTTTATTTTGTAAGGTTTCCAAGATTTTCTGCACGTTTTTAAAATTTGTAAAATTTAGTTTCTCAGTGTGCATATGAAGTTGCAGCGTGCAAGAACCTGCCTTCTTTACTAACTAGATGTCCAGCATCACATCTAGCCTTTTCCTCCTAAGGACTCATTCTTCCCAGCCTACCCCTTTCATTTGGGTTTCAGTTCTTTCAATCATGAAGGCTCAGAAATGCATGTAGGTATTACGTAAGGCAGAGTGTTCACTCTTCCAGACTGATATCCACCCCTCAAGGTGTTTTTTATTTTTGCATTAGTCCCTTCAGGAACCAGCCCAATGCTTGCACCAGTACTAAGAGCTTTTGATGTGTACTGAAAGCTCAGGACATCCTTTTTTCTCTAGGAAAGGTATTTCAACCCTCTTGGTGACTTCAGGGGGGCATGTCAGCCTGTACAGTTGAAACATCAGGGCATATCGGCACAAGCCTTGGCTATTAAAGGACAAGGCAGGCTGTGCTCCCAGCACAGCCAGAAAACTGACCATGCCGGGAAGGATGTGCTTCTATGCCAAGCGTGGTCAGTTTGAAATAGGAAAGCAGGGGGACTGGCATGATTACTAGGTATTTCACACAAAGGAAGCAGTACAAAGAGAACAGGATACCCTTTTAACACCGATATAACAGGCCCACATCAGACGTATGAAATGTTGGGGTAACATATGCTTTAACTCAGCTTTATATTAAGTTGGTGTTTATGGAACTGAAATGAGAATCTGGATTCTGACCACTATTCGTTATGTATAGTTATCCTTTAAAGCAGAACTTAAAGCGGGATTCCGTCCCCGGAAACATTTTTTAAAAGTCAGCAGCTACTAACACTAGCTGCTGACTTTAATTAAGTACTTACCTGTCCTGGGTGCCCACGATGTCGGCCGCCACCGCCATCCTAAGTAAGGGAAACAGGCAGTGGAGCCTTGCGGCTTGACTGCCAGTTTCCTACTGCGCACGCGCACGCGCGAGCGCTCTGTGAATGGCCCTGTGGTGTTCTGGGAACACACAGTTTCCAGAAGACAGCGGGGCTGCTCCCCAAGGAGCAGAACATGCCGCGGAATAGGAAGAGGCAGATTAGGAAGACTGCCTAGCAACAAGGGTTTAGGTAAGTTTAAATTTTTTTTTTTTCAAATGTTTTTATTTATTTATTTTTTTTTTTTTAAGGATTTTTGGTGAATTTCCATTCAAAAAAAAAAAAATAAAAGTCAGCAGCTACAAATACTGCAGCTGCTGACTTTTAATTGGACACTCACCTGTCCCTGGGTCCAGCGATGCGGGGGATCGAAGCCCCGCTCGTCCCCCCCCCCTCCGCTCGTCGGCGCCGGCATTTCAACTGTGGGCGCCGGGCTGTGGCTTCACAGCCTGGCACCCACTGCGCATGCGCGAGCGGCGCCGTGATTGGCCGCTCAATCACCTGGGACCTGTAATGGGTCCCAGATGATTGACAGGAGGGAGGGAGCAGAGCGGAGCCCTTCCTGTGCCTGGGGGGAAGTGATGTCACCAGCCCAGGCAAAGGAATAGGCAGACTACGAGGGACCACCTAGCAACAGGCATTTAGAAGTAAGTAAAAAAATATTCAAATGTTTTGTTTTTTTTTTTTTGTTTTTTACAATTTTTCAGGTATTTTTGTTTTTTTGGGTGGAACCCCACTTTAACTTTGGATAGTAAAACTTTTTTTTTTTTTTTTTCCTGCCAGTAAATACCATATACAGCCCACTTCTTGTATCTTGTCTGGTAAAAAGCCTAGGCTTATGACATAATGCACAGCTCTCTCACACTCTCGTGAGCGTTTGCCAGTAAGGAGGGGGGGGGGGGGGTGAATCGTAAGAGGACCAATGAGAGCTGCAGAGCTGGAGGTGTGCCTCTGTGTAAATCCAGGAAGTGATTAGACAGCAGCTTCAGTTAAAATGGTTTCAGCCAGACTTATGCCTCGTACACACGGTTGGACTTTGTTCGGACATTCCGACAACAAAATCCTAGGATTTTCCAAGGTTGGCTCAAACTTGTCTTGCATACACACGGTCACACAAAGTTGTCGGAAAATCCGATCATTCTGAACGCGGTGACGTAAAACACGTACGTCGGGACTATAAACGGGGCAGTGGCCAATAGCTTTCATCTCTTTATTTATTCTGAGCATGCGTGGCACTTTGTCCGTCGGATTTGTGTACACACGATCGGAAATTCCGACAACGGATTTTGTTGTCGGAAAATTTTATAGCCTGCTCTCAAACTTTGTGTGTCGGAAAATCTGATGGAAAATGTGTGATGGTGCCTACACACGGTCGGAATTTCCGACAACACGGTCCTATCACACATTTTCCGTCGGAAAATCCGACCGTGTGTACGGGGCATTAGTGGAGGGAGATTTCTGCAGCATATTTAGCAAGTACAGCATCACAGTATATATAAAACAATATGCAAAGTGATTGGAGGGAAGCTTCAGGATGGCAAAGATGTTTTTATTACAAATTATGTGAGCAGACTGCAGTTCCTCTTTAAGTTGCCTCCAACTGCTCCCCAATGTCTTATACTCGCATGTCCAAGGTCCAACAAGATCTATACTGTATGGCCCATGGGGAGTCGCACAGCCACTGCACCTTACTTTCTGGCTGGTCTTTTGCTTCTTATGTGCACATGCACAGCAAACGCCATTGCTTTCTAGAGAGCAGTCATCTATAGTGCGTTTTTCAATGATCGACAACTGCTTTTTCCTATAAAGGAATGGGCTAATACTACTCCTGCACAGACAAAGCATAGTCTCCTCCTGAGCTGCACAGCATAGATCTCCGGAGTATGGACAGGTAAGTGTAAGGCTGGGTTCATACCTCTGTGTTGAGGTAAGTCATGCCTTACTGCACTCTTTACCACAGTACTGCACCATGCACACAATAATGCATTGTAGTGCCATTCATTTTCAATGGCAACCCAGTATACTAAAGCAATGTATGGGCTGCCCTAATGCTTCAGCCCACTGTCAGCTGAAAATGGGTCACAGGAGTGCAGAATGAACAATGGTCCATAGGAGAAGCATAGCCAAAAAAGCTTTGGCAATGCTTCTTTAATATTCTGGCCAATGAAATGAATGCCTAAACACGTTTGCACTAACATGGATTTTCTCCTGCCAGAAGAGTTGGACAAATGCCCAATGTGCGTGGGGCCTTAGGAACTGGACTTCTGTTAGATAAACACCACTGATATTTATTTTAACAGAAGACGCCTCCTGTTGTGGTTTAGTGTATTTCTACAGCCGGCCCCACTAGCTGTCAAAATACCCCAACAGTGGCTGCATCTGATTGAATCCAGCCACTGTTCAGCTGACAATTTTCTGTATGGCTCCTTCAGGTTTTCAGCTGACATAATATTACACTAGGTGCAATTTGCACAGCATATTGTTAGAATAATGCACACAGACAAGTTTTCTTTAGTAATGTAGTGTCTCCTTGGTGTTTTAGGATTTTCCTGATTTGTATGATAACAGCAAAAATAAACTGCAGTGTTCTTGTTGGCATAGTGGTGTGTTGGATGATTTCTCTAATTCTACACTTGTAGCTTGGCTGCTGATTTTAGCTGGTTACACAGTAGGTGGTCTGTTCTGTTGAAGTAAGCTCTGCTGTGAATTCCTGACACCTATATATTCTGGCTTGCTATTTGAGGCCAATGCCAGTATTTTTTGCTGCACTTGCTAGTTAACTCACACGGTGTATGGAGAGGTGCCTCCTACTGTATAACCTTATTAAGCATTTAGAGGAAATCTATTAGAAGAGAAACGCAGAAGTATGCAGATAAGGACTTCTGAGTCATGGATCTAGGACATGCATATCAGCAAAGTATTGAAGCCGGTGGATCAGAAACTCACATTTTCAGAAGGATGACTGTCATTGCATCCTTTTATTTCTTTTATGATAGGTTTGCTTTTAAGCACTCGACCTCCGAAAGATTTACCCCATTTACGCCATTTTTTTGCAGTACTTTTACTGACATTTGTGCAGTTGTGAGACACTGTACCCAAGTAAAATTTATGGCCTTTTTCCCCACAAATAGAGCTTTCTTTTGGTGGTATTTATCACCTATTGCATTTATTTTTTGCGCTATAAACAAAAATAGACCGACAATTTTGAGAAAAATATATATTTTTACTTTTTCTGCTATAAAACATCTGCAATAAAAAAAAATGTAATAAAATCTAATATAGGCCAATATGGATTCTGCTACATATTTTTGGTTAAAAAAAAATCCCAATAAGCTTTTATTGATTGGTTTGCGCAAAAGTTATAGCATCTACAAACTGAGATTTTTATTTATTTTTTACTAGTAATGGCGGCGATCAGTGACTTATAGCAGGACTGCGATATTGCGGTGGACAGTCGGGACACTGACACTTTTGACACCAGTTTGACCAGTGACATTAATACAGTGATCAGTGTTAAAAATGCAGTGCATTGTCACTGTATGGGAAGGGGTTAACATCAGGGGGAATCAACTGTGTGCTTAGCTAGTGATTTTGTGTACTGTAGGAGGTGCTTTTACTAAGGGAAAGCATAGATCTGTGTCCTTGCTGTGCAGGAACACATGATCAGTGCCTTCCCTACTGACAGAATGGCGATCTGCCTTGTTTACATAGGCAGATCTTCATTCTGCTTGTGTACTGAACAATCAGGTGATGCCGTCGGACACGAGTCTGCAGTACCCACCTCTGGGCTGATCACACAGCGGGAGCAAGCTGCCGGTGGCGCGCACGCCCTACCCAGAAGAGCCGGATTATATATGGGGGGGGGACCTGAAGAGGTTAAAGTAAAACCTGAGCATTCCTGTAAAACCCGTTTTAAACCAATACCAAATCCAGGTACTATGTGATTTAAACGCCACAGAATCTTCCTATACCTTCCCTGATTGAGCCTATTCTGCCTTCTGCCTTCCTTGTTTATTTCACATGCTCCCCTTCCAGACACTCCAGCTACAATGCAGATCGCCACATCCCCTGTAATATTTTCTCATCCCACTGAAGACACAGCCTACATAAGACCCCTTTCACACTGAGCCGCCCTGGGCGTCAGTGGTAAAGAGCTGCTGTTTTTAGCCTTTTAGTGGCACTATTCGGCCGCTAGCTCGGGGGTTAAATCCGCCCACAAAATGCCACAGCAGCGGCGCTTTGACGACGGTATAGCAGCGCTGCCGCATTGTTTTCAATGGGGGGGAGCGGTGGAGGAGCGTTCCTACACCGCTGCAAAGAAGCTGCTGGCAGGACTTTTTGTGACGCCCTGCCAGCGCAGCGCTTTCACACTGGGTTTGCAGCTGAGGCTTTTTTCAGGCGCTATTTTTAGCGATGTAGCGCCTGGAAAACACCTCCATATGAAAGGGGTCTAAGAGTAGCAACTCTGCTCTGACATTAGGAGCAGTGTAGCATTGTTGCCACACCATCACAAGGAAGCTGCATTAGGTAGACACTGGCGGGATCAACTGGTATTTGTGGGATTTAATAGGAAGAAAACGATGTGCAGATGCATTTATTGTGGTTTTTTTTTTTTTTTTATATGGGAGACCAATGTTCTACTAAACTATTTAATACAGCATAGAGGCTGATGGACTAGACGGGATGCCAAAATCTTTGATCCTGAGAAAGTTCTGAAGGCATCTAATCTGGCCACAATGCTCCAATGTTTAAGAATGTATTCTGTACCAGAGCCATGAAATGACAGAGCTGAAGCTTGTGGTTGCCTGGGAACAACACCCCTGAAGTCCTGGGATGCTTTTTTGCCTAATCAAGCTAGTTGGATAAGCTGCATATGCACTAGATCATTTGGGAAGCTCTGTTATCTGTTGGCATAGGTTTTTTTTTTTTTTTTTCCTTTCAAATTCTGTTTTACAGACCAAGCTGCAAATGAGAAGCTTAAAATATCTCAGCACCAGCAAGTGAGAATGTAATTGTAGGAAAAACAAATGCAGCTGTGCTGAGAAGCAAATCCTTTCAAACACTGAGAACTCTGGTTTGGAAGGTGCCCATTGGTTAGAATTGGGATCTGAAAGGTGCTGCCTACTATCAAACGAGGCATATCAAAGTGGGGTTAGAAGTGTCTTTTGTGCATATGTACTTCCTGGTCTAGCTTCTGGTTGTTTGTATGTTTAAACAAGTAAACATCTCAAGTATTTATGCTTCCGTCTCTCACCTCCTGACCCGGTGTAGACTTGTATGATGTTTGGTGTTACTGGTAAACTGGTATGATATTTAATGGTACAGCAGCCTGAAGAATGCATAGGAAGGGAAGAAGTAAGACAATAGCTATAAATGCCTTAGGGAGGAGCTCAGGCCTGTTTAGATCTTGGTCACTCTGAACCCACCTGAGCTATCCTGCCAGAAAGCGGTCATCGCAGACTGCCAATTTATAGGTGAACGAGGCATTCCCCGTCCCACAGCCGCGTGTATATGTGTGGCTGCGAGGTGAGGAAAGCCTTGGCCCAATATGACTGCCAGTCCGCGGTGACCGCATCCTGATAGGATAGCTCAGGTGGGTTCAGACTAGTGTCACTTGAGCTCATCACCTTCACAGCGAGCCAACTTTGGGGGTCTTTGCTTCTTTTTAGGTTTGAGTGTTATTTGCCTTTTTACAAAAGCCACAACATCTAGATAGAATAGTTTAGTTTAAAAGCTAATACAGGATTTTTTTTCCCTACAGATTCGTATTTTTGTAGCTCCTTATAGCGACCTTGACAATAAAAAAACCCCCAAAAACCTAAATGGCCAACTGTAATACAAAAGTGTGATTATTTAAATGTTTACCATTCTTTCTGTCTCTGCCACCAGAACAGTGTTCCTTTCGAGAGAAAACTTCAGCTGAAGAGTGCTGGGAAATCGACACATCCAACTGTGTCAATCTGATTGATCCCCCTGTAGCACTTACATAGCGGGTGCTGCTGGGTAGAGGGGGGAGGCAGGAGTGCGAACACACAACCGCTTTCCTCCTTCTAGTTGTTGACCCAGAAGTGATGTGTGATGTCACTTCCAGGTCCCCGTGTACAGTTTCCACTGCCACCAAGGCAGGGAAAGAATGTAATGCAATGTGATGTGCATTGCATTACATTCAGTGGAGCACAGGAAAGACATGCAGGGTCTCATTGAAGAGAACCTGTCATCAAAAAAATTCCCACATAGGGAACAAATGTAAATGAAAGCCAAAGTGTGTAACCTACAGGATAGATAGAATGAATATAGATATCTATCTCTATATCTATCTCTATATCTAATATAATGTATTAGTTGTTGATTAATCGATTAGTTGTTTCTGCCCTAAATTATAGTATTGTGTACTATGGATAATTCCTGCAGAGTTGAATAATGCTTATGTTCAAATATGTTAATAGGTGAAAACTCCTAAAGGAAATTGTTTGCGTTGGTGACCGAAAAGGCTAGTTGCATAGCCCTTCAGTAAATCCTAGAAAAAAAACAAAACCTTTGCATGTTCATAAACTTGTACTCCTCATATTGTCCACATATGGTAATAAGTTATGCTGAGTTGAATGTTTGTTTGTTTTTTTTTGTTTTTGTTTTTTTGAGTGCAGATGGCCTGCTTTTTTTTTTTCCCTCTCCCTCTCTGCAGATCTACACTTACAGGCAATGTCACAGATGCAGTGATGTTGATGTGGAAATGAGTCATGCATGTGCTAAAATGTTAGAGGTGTGACATGACATGCTCTCATCAGAAATGGGTTTCCTTTTTAATAGAGGGTTGTCGGAGGAACATGCATATAAATGATCACTAAATACATAATGGATATTGATTTTGTATTAAAGTGTTACAATATAAATAAATAACGAGCATTCAAGAAAATAGAAAACTGGAACTCCAAATTGGGAACTCTTTAAGTAGAAATGAGGATGGAGCCATACCTAAAATATTTAAAACCTGGATTCGTTTTTAAAGTCCACCTTCTGTACACCACACATTTATCTTTTTTTTTTTTTTTTTTTTTCTTTTTGTTTACAATATTTTGATTTAATTGAAATAAGAGTATATAGGCAGTTGACTAACCACAGTACTGATATTATATTGTACAGAATCATACAGGGATCTCAAACTGGTGGCCCTCCAGCTGTTGCAAAACTACAAGTCCCATCATGCCTCTGCCTGTAAGAGCCATGCTTGTAACTGTCAGCCTTGCAAGGCCTCATGGGACTTGTAGTTTCGCAACAGCTGGAGGGCCACCAGTTTGAGACCCCTGCGATATCAAACGTATACAATGTAAGAATTGGCTGCAAGTATCTGACAGCTGAGTGAAAAAAAAAAAAAAATCGGAAATGCTAAATCCTAACAGCCAAGAATTGATAGGTGTTATGGAGAAAGGGACAAACAAGGGACAGGAAGGGGTGCCTTGAGATGAGTTATGCCAAAGTGTGTAACCTACAGGATAGAATGTGTCTCTGTGTCTCTGTGTGTGTCTCTCTCTCTCTCCCTCTCCACCCCCCCCCATTTGGTTAACTTGTCAGTTTCACTGTCGTTTTCTCATTAAAGGAAATCCACTAAGAACTATTTTTACTATGACTACAATTTTTTATTTTTTTAAGTAATGATTATGAAATGAAACAAATAATTATGACGGTCAGAAAAGAAATGTAGAGGTTGCTGTGGTCAAGACTATATAGTTTACAGCACAGCTGCTTACAATGTGCGGTGAAAAATCTGCAGCAGGGGAATGGACAACAATAAATACTGACGGAGGCTCTAGCATTGCTCTACATTAAAAAAAAAAAAAATTCAACATTTTTATTTCTGTCCGAGCTCTGAGAGATTTGTCATCACTTCCTATTCTAGGGACAATTTTTTATTTTTTTTTTTTTACCTGACAAAGTGAAGAAATCTTTCTAATTGGGCCTCCAACTTCAATAAAACCTGAGAAGCGTTTCAGTCCTTTGCTATTTTACCCAAAACTAAAAAAACGCTTTGGCTATAGATGGACGTGTCAAGTAGCAAAACCAGGTGGCCGAGGTGTGCCCAAACCAGGCAATGGGGTCCATAATATTGTTACATGCAGGCAAGGGATATTCATTTTTATCTTTATCATCAAGAACCACTATTTCTGGTAATTGCTTACTATAATCTACTTGTGTACTAAATAATGAATAAGTGTTTTGAGTGAGAAAGATAGGCACCTCTCTTTACGTGATGCGGTCAACAGACATTATGTAGGACGTTTTAAAGAATCCATTAGGACGGGGAATATATACCACTACTTGTAATAGAAAAAAAATAGTCCTCTCTATGTTTACACACCCATTTCCTTTAAATATACATATACCGTGACCTAAAGAAGAAGACGCAATTGTCCTAATGTGATGAGCGAACAGACCTTATCCACATACAGTGAATACAAGCACATACTAGGGTTATACTTTGAGGAGAGTGCAGGAAATTGTGCCATGCAAAATTCCCATGATCTATAAATATAACTGGAAATACTGGAAACTGTGTGAATCACCCTGATGGCGATTTATTACTTTGCTCCTACAAATGAAAACAAAAAGAATAATGTAGATATTTCTCATAGGGTCTGACAGGCCTGGCAGCAAATTGTTTGTATATGGCCTTTTATTGATGTGATTCAGTTCTTTTTACAGAAGAGTACACAGCGCAATAAACCCATTTTTATTAGTTTAGAGCTCCACAACTAAAACGTCAATAAAAAGTTGTCAGGTGTTCTAGTCTTTTACCACGTTATTTAACCACTTGAGGATTTTGGGAGTAGGGGGTACCCCCCAAAAAACTCTTTGAAGGAGAAGCTTGTTTGGCTGTACTTCTGTGGATCACAGGAGTGAAGTTCTTTTGCACTCTTGTGACCTGTTTTTAGCAGGCTGAAGCCCGCTGTCAGCTGACGTCACAGAGCTCAGGAAAGATTGCAACCATATGGTCGGGATCCGCCCACATGCCTGGACCGGCACCTGGCTTAGCCTTTCAGTGAGCCTCTGAGAGCCTGAGCTGACTGCTCCCACCCCTTCCACAGCCCAGTGCTCCAGTGAGCGAGGAGGGGCAGGGCAGTGTGTCAGTGACTGAACTTCACCAGTTATGCTGTGGGAACGGAGCGATCAACGGTGTTTGATCGCTCCGGTTCTCAGGGATGCAGCTGGTGGGGTACAGATGAATTATTACCATCGTCCCCTTCTGTGTGCTCTTGGCTGTTTATTTTCTAAGCTGATTTAACTTTTTTTTTTTTTCTCTCTTTTTCAATAAATAATTTTGCCCATGCTTTTTATTTAACATTATGTTTTTGGCTTCAGATTACAAAGAGATGCATGTATTACTTTTGCATAATGAGTAAGGCAAGCCATAGATCATGGATATGCAATTTGCGGACCTCCAGCTGTTGCAGAACTACAAATCCCATGAGGCATAGCAAGACTCTGACAGCCACAAGCATGACACCCAGAGGCATGAGGGGACTTGTAGTTTTGCAACAGCTGGAGGTCCGCTAATTGCATATCCCTGCCATAGATGATGTGATTTTCTTTCCTGTAACCACGGGTTGCAGGAAAGAAAATTGCTCGATTTTCCCCCATTAACAAAGTTGATGGCGGCATCCCTTCCGCGGAGCTATTGTGTTCTCGAGATGCAGGGAGCTTTTCCTGCCAGGTGAACACAGGATTACTTCTAGCGCCTATAGTGCTGGCAATAATCGCATGCAAGAAATCTGAAATGCTGGTTGTACTCAAGTCAATTGATGGAACGACATTTGGTACAATCAGCTTGCTCATACATGGATCGAATCTCAGCGGGTCCCTCCTAAACTTGCCGAGATTCGAACCATCTATGGCCAGCCTTATAAATTTTTATGCTTTAAACAATAGAACCAAAGCTAAAATGTAAGAATTGTTTGGGCAATAAGGTATACTATAGGTATGGGCGCTAAAGTTGTTTAAAAAAAAAATCCGCTTTAAACATTAAATTTGTTTCTAAGAAAAATAATACATTTTACTTTTAGAATTTGAAAGTTTTGCTATGAATCCATCCTCTCAAAGTGACAAAATGTTCATATTTCCTTGATCCTGGAGAAAGTGTCTCGCACATGCTCTATTTTGGAGCTGCTTGGAGGGGTGCTGGGCCAGTCTATTCACACACGTCCTGGGCCTGCTGTGATTTGCTTTTCACTTGTGTGCACACTTTATGGATAAATCATGGCATATTGTGCTATTTTCAGATCAAAGAATAGGAACATGAAACTGCAGTACAGTTTGCGTTATAGTGCTTGATGTAAATTAATGAATATTGTTTGGAAGAGAAAAATTGATGGGTGACTTTTTGACCCACGCTGTGTATTTATGTGTTAGGAAAGGAACTTGGCTTATTAACAAAAGTAACACAGTGCACGTAGAGTAAAAGTAACGTTTTTCTTATGACTGCGCTGTATGTGGTCCATAAAGTCAGAATCAAATACCTTTTTCTTGATTAGCACTATGTCTGGAATGCAGCATATCAAAACAAAATGGGTGCTGACTCTTTGGGACACATCTGCCATGGCCCCTCTGCTCATCCCAGCAATAGACCCTGAAGCAGATGGCACCAGTATTACCACCAGTACTTCTAGCACACAGGAGGCTGCTTGCACACAACTCCTATATTTTAGTGGCCTTTAATGGATGTTTGTTTTTAATATAAATATATATATATATATATATATATATATATATATATATATATATATATATATATATATATATATATATATATATATATATATATATATACATACATACATACATACATACATACATACATACATACATACATACATACATACATACATACATACATACACACGGAACGTGTTTAGACCCCCTTAAGTTTTCCACTGTTTGTTATATTGCAGCCATTTGCTAAAATCATTTAAGTTCATTTTTTTTTTTCCTCATTAATGTACACACAGCACCCCATATTGACAGAAAAACACAGAATTTTTGACATTTTTGCAGATTTATTAAAAAATAAATACTGAAATATCACATGGTAGCTGTGTGCTTAGGGTCATTGTCTTATTGGAAGGTAAACCTTCGGCCCAGTCTGAGGTCCGGAGCACTCTGGAGAAGGTTTTCGTCCAGGATATCCCTGTACTTGGCCGCATTCATCTTTCCCTCGTTTGCAACCAGTCGTCCTGCCCCTGCAGCTGAAAAACACCCCTACAGCATGATGCTGCCACCACCATGCTTCACTGTTGAGACTGTATTGGATAGGTGATGAGCAATGCCTGGTTTTCTCCACATATACCGCTTCGAATTAAGGCCAAAACGTTCTATCTTGGTCTCATCAGACCAAAGAATCTTATTTCTGACCATCTTGGAGTCCTTCAGGTGTTTTTTTTTTTTTTAGCAAACTCCATGCAGGCTTTCATGTGTCTTGCACTGAGGAAAGGCTTCCAGCGGGCCACTCTGCCATAAAGCCCCGACTGGTGGAGGGCTGCAGTGATGGTTGACTTTCTACAACTTTCTCCCATCTCCCGACTGCTTCTCTGGAGCTCAGACACAGTGATCTTTGGGTTCTTCTTTACCTCTCTCACCAAGGCTCTTCTCCCCCGATAGCTCAGTTTGGCCGGACGGCCAGCTCTAGAAAGGGTTCTGGTCGTCCTAAACGTCTTCCATTTAAGGATTATGGAGGCCACTGTGCTCTTAGGAACCTTAAGTGCAGCATACATTTTTTTGTAACCTTGGCCAGATCTGTGCCTTGCCACAATTCTGTCTCTGAGCTCTTCAGGCATTTCCTTTGACCTCCTGATTCTCATTTTCTCTGATATGCACTGTGAGCTGTAAGGTCTTATATAGACAGGTGTGTGGCTTTTCTAATCAAGTCCAATCAGCATAATCAAACACAGCTGGACTCAAATGAAGGTGTAGAACCATCTGAGGCTGGGTTCACACTGGTGCGACACGACAGCCGTCCTACTTTGGATCGACTTTGCCCTGCGACATGGAGCCGGCATGCATCCGACTTTCAATGAACGGGGATCCGACTTGGATCCCCGCTAAGCCCTGGCACTGTGTTTGGTATGAATCTTGAGGGGGAACTCCGCGCCATATTTTAACTAAAAAACCGGCGTGAGTTCCCCCCTCCAAGAGCATTCTAGGCCATTGGGTCTGGTATGGACCTCAAGGGGAACCCCCCTACGCCGAAAAAACAGCGTGGGGTCCCCCCAAATCCATACCAGACCCTTATCCGAGCACGCCGCCTGGCCGGTCAGGAATGGGGGGTTGGGCCATAACCATACCAGGTCGCATGCCCTCAACATGCGGCCCCCCCACCCCAAAGCACCTTGTCCCCATGTTGAGGAGGACAAGGGCCTCTGCGGGCGGGGGGTTTATTGGAATCCGGGAGCCCCCTTTAATAAAGGGGCCCCCCGATCCTGGCCTTCCACCCCTTGTGAATGAGTATGGGGTACATCATGCCCCTAACCCATTCACCTAGGGAAAAAAGTGTCAATGAAAAAACACAGTACACAGGTTTTTAAAGTAATTAGTCAGCTCCGGGGTCTTTTTCCAACTTCGAGGGTCTCTCCGGCGTCTCCTCCCGGTGTCCTGATCTTCTTCCAGCTCCTCCGCTATCTTCTGAAGCTCTTTTGCAAGCGGTGGTCCAGACTTCTGCCTTCTGCCTTCTTGTCTTCTCATCTTCTTCCCTCTTCTCTCCTTCCGATGTTGACACGACGCTCTCTCCAGCTGGAATGCTCTGAGCACTCCGCAATGGACTTCTAAAGGCGGTGACCCCGCCCCCTTATGAGGTCAGTCTCGGGGCATGCTGGGACTGTGCCGTCATAAGGGGGCGTGGTCAACATCACCCGATGACCACGCCCCCTATGACGGCACAGTCCCAGCATGCCCTTGGACTGTGACCTCATAAGTGGGCGGGGTCACCACCTATATAAGTCCATTGCGGAGTGCTCAGAGAGCATTCCAGCTGGAGAGAGCGTTGTGTCAACATCGGAAGAAGAGAAAGAGAGGGAAGAAGAGCAAGGAGGAAGGCAGAAGTCCAGGCCACCGCTTGCAAAAGAGCTGCAGAAGATAGCGGAGGAGCCGGCAGAAGATCAGGACGAGATGCCGGAGAGACCCCCGAAGTCTGAAGAAGACCCCGGAGCTGACTAATTACTTTAAAAACCTGTGTACTGTGTTTTTTCATTGATACATTTTTCCCTAGGTGAATGGGTAGGGGTACGATGTACCCCATACTCATTCTCAAAGGGTGGGGGGCCCGGGATCTGGGGGCCCCCTTATTAAAGGGGGCTCCCGGATTCTGATAAGCCCCCCACCCGCAGACCCCGACAACCAATGGCCAGGGTTGTCGGGAAGAGGCCCTTGTCCTCATCAACATGGGGACAAGGTGCTTTGGGGTGGGGGGGCGCAGGGTGCCCCCCCTGCCCCAAAACACCCACCCCTCATGTTGAGGGCATGCGGCCGGGTACGGTGCAGGAGGGGGGGGGCTCGCTCGTCCCCACCCCCATTCCTGACCGGCCTGGCTGCGTGCTTGGTTTTGGGGGGACCCCCACGCCGTTTTTTCAGCGTAGGGGGTTCCCCTTGAGGTCCATACCAGACCCAAGGGCCTGGTATGCTCTTGGAGGGGGGAACCCATGCTGGTTTTTTATTTAAAATTTGGCGCAGAGTTCCCCCTCAAGATCATCTGAGCACAAGTCGCATGCCGAAGTCGGATCATGCGAGACGGCGATCCGACTTTGATCCGACTTCAATGATAGTCAATGGGCTGAAGTACAGGGAACATTTCTAAAGTCGGACCGACTTGTGTCGGACCAGTTAGGACAGCTCCCATAGGGAAACATTGATTTTCACACGTCATGCGACATGAGCTCCCAATGTCAGAGCGTTTGTCGGACCAGTGTGAAGCCGGCCTCAAGGATGATCAGAAGAAATGGACAGCACCTGAGTTAAATGAGTGTCACAGCAAAGGTTCTGAATACTTAGGACCATGTGATATTTCAGTTTTTCTTTTTTTTAATAAATTTGCAAAAATGTCAACAATTCTGTGTTTTTCTGTCATTATGGGGTGCTGTGTGTACATTAATGAGGAAAAAAAATGAATGTAAATGATTTTAGCAAATGGCTGCAATATAACAGAGTGAAAAATTTAAGGGGGTCTGAATACTTTCCGTCCCCACTGTAATGTATTCTTGTAAGTGGTTAACATCTAGGGGGATCAAGGGGTTAAATGTGTGCCTAACTATGTGTAAAGTGTGCTGCTTTTACTAATAGATCTTTGTTTCTCATCCCTAATTTGCAGGGATGAAAAACTGACAGATTGTACCCTCTGTACAGAGCTCTGTGTTGTTTGTCACTACAGGGCAGTGGGCTGTGATAGTACACAGCTGATCATGTCCCAATGAATCATTGGCCGGGACTTGCTGACAGGCTCCCATTGTGTACACTACTACATGCGCACACCCTAAATCCGGAAGCATGCAGTGACGTATGGGTACGGTGCTTTGCTTGTGCAGGCCACCTGTCCGCAGTACATTGCGAGCAGGCGGTCCACAAGTGGTTAAAGTTTGTGGTCAAAATAAACACAAAAATCAGCACAAGGTACATAACTTTCTATTCCTGTTTTCCTTGACGTTTTCCACTATCCATTTATGAATGAAATGTGATCTGTGAATGGAGGACTTTTCAATCATCTGCCTGTCTCCAATTCATAGAAGCTATAGTACCATAGTATGTATAGTGGGTTTTCAAAGTGTACAGGAATTTGCTTTTCACGACCGGATAAGTGAAGTGAATATCCACACAATGTATTGAGTAAATCAGCCTTCTTGTGTCATGCAAAGCTTTTCTGGTATTTTTCCTCTAGATATCTGCAAGAGTGGGAGATCCATCAATGAGTCCCAAAGCTTTCTGTGCTCGCCTACCTGTCAAAGTCTTTCTACCTAGGTGTTTGCCCAAGAATATGACAAAGTAATGAAGAGTTTACAGACGTTCTGTGTGCCCTTAGTCTAAATTGTACATTCCTATAAAACTACATTTTTGAAGTTGTAGGAGTTTGTGATAGTATTAATAACATTTTGGCTTCTCAACTTTGCAGCTTTAGGTTGAGAGTCCTAAACTGTTTTTTTTTCCTACCGATCCTTGTTCCTTGATTAGCATTATGTCTGGAATATTAAAACAAATTGGGGGCTCGGTTCTTAGGACATTTCCACCAGTGCCCCCTTGTATATCTCAGTAGCACAGTCTGTTTAACCCCGTGAGAACTAGCACAAATCTAATCTTAATTGTTTCTTTTTTTTTTTTTTTGGCAGAATGACGAAAAACGGAGCCTTGCACTAGGAGGCCATGTGGGTTTCGACAGTCTTCCGGATCAGCTTGTTAGTAAATCTGTCACCCAAGGCTTCTGCTTCAATATCCTCTGCGTGGGTAAGCTGCCTGTAGACTTATAATCGTATATTTATCAAGCTGTGAAAAAAAAGCTATCTAGTAAGAGTGTTACCGTTTTACATTTTTTAAGTTAGAAGTATTTTTTGACTGCAATCGTTCTTTCTATTTGAGAACTGTCATTACAGATCCACACTGTTGTAAATTGTTTACAGCTGGTTTGTCTACATTAGAATAGTGAGAAGAAAATAATCGACTTTGTATCTGATTTAATGCACTTAGACCCCTTTCACACTGAGGCACGTTTCAGGTGGTTTAGCGCTACAAATAGCGCCTGAAAATTGCCTCTTAAGCCTCCCCAGTGATAAAGCCCCAATGGTCCTTTCACACTGGGGGGGTGCGCTTGCAGGATAGGGAAAAAAGTCCTGCAAGCCGCATGTTTGGGAGCGGTGTATATGCCCTGCCCACTGAAATGAATAAGCAGTGCTGCCAAAGCACCTGCAAAGCACTTCGGCAGCCCCGCAACACAGGCTCTATTAACCCTTTCTTCGGCTGCTAGTGGCGCTTTACCGCTAACGCGGCGTGGCCCCAGTGTGGAAGGGGTCTTACATAAACAGTGGAGATCACAAATGGCTAGAAACAGTTTGTGCACCTACTAATGGTAATCACAAATAAGATGCACACCTTGGTAAAGTCTACGTGGAGGTGTTGGTGAATAAACTAAATGATTAATGTATCTTAAATAGAAAACTATCTTTGGATAGATGTTTCCTCCAAAAGTATTTTAAAATTAAATTTGATCAAAATAAAAAAAAATCATTTTGAATTAAAAAAAAAAAAAATCATTGATATTTTATATCCACCCTGGTTCTGATACCTTTGTAGTCCATGACTGCTTCTTTTTTTCATGGTTTAGGTATTGTGTAGGGAGTTCTAATTTAGCTCAGATTTCATCCTCGTTGACATTTGAACCACATGTGAAATACACATACAATGCATTTGGTCCTCCTTCCATGCTGAATCTCCATATAACTGATTTCCAGCTGTCTGTGCAATATTTCCTGTAGTGTCATGCTTATCCATGTTGCATACAGACATGGACTATTTTCACATTGCCGAGTTTTTTCATTCATGTTGCCATGCTTTTGATCTTTGCTATTTTGCCAGTGTCTTGACTTTGTCCTTAATTATCTTAACTGTTTAATGCAGGGGCGTTGCTAGGGGGTGGCTATTGGGGCTATAGCCCCCGAATCTGGGACCCATAGCCCCGAGTATCTTGCTGCAGGGTCCCTGCCTAACCAGCGGGCTGCGGCAGGCAGGAGAGGAGAGGAGACTCACAGCACGGTGAAGTGGAGGTCACGTGTAGAGGTCGACCGATATATCGGCCAGCCGATATATCGGCCGATATTTGGCTTTTTTTACTTAATCGGCATCGGCTGATTGTGCTGATAAAAAAAGCCGATAATAGCTTCAGCGGGACTTGCAAATGACTTCTGTAATATAAGTCAGTGCAAGTTCTCTGAAGTTTGTCTTCTCTCCCCCTCTGGGCAGCCTGCCAAGTCTGATAAGAAGATACACTTGTATCTTTTGGTTCTTTTTATCAATAGACTGAACTCCGTGGAGAAGTTCTCAGTTTAACCATTTAAAGACTAAATCTTTTCTGACACTTGTTGCTTACAAGTAAAAATCCTGTATTTTCTGCTAGAAAATCACTTGAAACCCCCAAACATTATATATATATTTTTTTTAGCAGAGACTCTAGGGAATAAAATAGCGGTTGTTGCAATATTTTATGTCACACGGTATTTGCGCAGCGGTCTTTCAAACGCATTTTTTTTTTTAAAAATTAATGAAAAAAAATAAAAATAAAAAATAAGCAGTAAAGTTAGCCCATTTTTTTTTTTCGTCCAAAAGTTTTGATTACCTGTTTTTGTGTATTTAATATTTAAGATATAGTTTTGTTTTTTTTTCATCTAAATTATACATACAAGTGAACTGATTGGAGGTTTGTTTTGTTTAATAAATGTTTAAATATAAAAAATTTTCTGTATCACTTATTACTTAAGGTTGCTTTCACACTGGAGCGGGCATGCGTTGACGGTAAAACGCTGTTAGTTTTAGCGGCGCTTTACCGTCATTTTAGCGGCGCTATTCGGCTGCTAGCGGGGCGCTTATAACCCAGCTAGCGGCCGAGGAAGGAGTTAAATGCGCCCATGAAGCGCTGCTGCCGAAACACTTTGCAGGCGCTTCGGCAGCGGTGCACATTCGTTTCAATGGGCAGGAGTGGTGGAGGAGTGGTATACACCGCTCCAAAGATGCTGCTTGCAGGACTTTTTTTTATTATCCTGCCATCGCATCGCCTCAGTGTGAAAGCACTCAGGATATCACACTGAGACTGCAGGGGAGCCGTTTTACAGACGCTATTTTTAGCCCAAAAGCACCTGAAAAACGCCCCAGTGTGAAAGGGGTCTAACTGTTAGATTTTATGAGATGAAGGGAAAAAAAAAATCGGCCCAATATATCGGCCCAAAAAAATCGGCATCATATATCGGCCATCGGCCACCGCGATTTCTAAATATCGGCATCGGCCAGGGAAAAACCCATATCGGTTGACCTCTAGTCACGTGCTTCCTGTCATCATGGAGCTCCACTTTGCAGCCAGACCCCCTTGCTTCAATGTCGAAGGAGAGGCAGGGAGCAGCAAAATGACATTCATTATATATTGGAATGTAACAATAGAAATAATGCATTTCAATCACCCTGACACCATATCAACCATGGTGCCATGATGATTGAAGCGCCAACACCAGCCATCGCCCGTGAAAATTTGCTTACCACCGGTCACCCCCCCCCCCCCCCCCCCGGCATGCACAAAGGTTGGTGACCGCTGCTATGGGCTCTAGCCCCAGATCTTTTGCAGACCTAGCAACGCCCCTGGTTTAATGCATGCTGCTGTTCAGGTGTATGCCAGGCCAGGGGGGAGGGTAACATTTTCATTCCATTTTAATCAATTGGATGTTTTTAGGTCAGCGTTTACACTAACTGTACTATTCAATAAAGTTTGTTCTGATACCATTTCCAGTCCTGTTTTTCAAATGAGATGCACCGTAGAAAACAGCAGTTGGAGAGTAAAAGTTGCTGTGGGCAAAAAATGACTAAAAATATTGCAAAATAAATTACCGTATATACTCGAGTATAAGTCGTTCCGAGTATAAGTCGAGGCCCTAATTTACCACAAAAAAATGGGAAAAACTTATTGACCCGAGTATAAGACGAGGGTGAGAAATGTACAGCTACTGTAAGTGGAAAAGAGGGTCAACGATGCCAAGTTGCAGCATCACTGTTCCCATTTGCAGCCTCACTGTGCCCATTTGCAGCCATAGGTCCCCTGAACTTCAAACTCGGTAGTTAAGGGTTCCTAGATGCCCCCTAGCTGCAGCCAAAATTTGGGGTCTCTGAACCCAAAGGGTCCCGAAATGACATTGCTGCAGATGGACACAGTTGACTGAATTTGGGGCCCCGTATCTCGGGGCCACTTAGTGCTAAGAACTCCAAATTTGGTGTGCAAACCCAGTGGAACTAGCACCATAAAATTTCCAAAGCTGGGGTTTCTAGCTCCAAGTGGCCCCGAGATACAGGGCCCCAAAAATCAGTTCAGAAAATGTCAAGCATTTTTTTGCAGCAGAGAATGACATTTTCCGAACCGGGTTTGGGGCCCCGTATCTCAGGGCCACTTGGTGCTAGGAACTTCAGCTGTGGATATGTTATGGTACCAGTTCCACTGGGTTTGCACACCAAATTTGGAGTTTCTAGCACCAAGTGGCCCTGAGATATGGGGCCCCAAAGTCGGTTCAGAAAATGTCAAGCACTTTTCTGCAGCAGAGAATGACATTTTCTGAACCGATTTTGGGGCCCCGTATCTCAGGGCCACTTAGTGCTAGGAACTTCAAGTTTGGGGTTCCTAGCACTAAGTGGCCCTGAGATACGGGGCCCCAAAGTCGGTTCGGAAAATGAAATTTTTTGCTGCATAAAAGTGCTTGACTCGAGTATAAGTCGAGGGGGGCACTTTCAGCACAAAAAAATGTGCTGAAAAATTCGACTTATACTCGAGTATATACGGTAAAAATATTGCTAGGACTGCTCTAGAGCAGTGGTCGCCAACCTTTCAGACCTCATGGACCACTAAACTCACAATTTTGAATCCCGCAGACCACTATAATGAATTTTTCATGCCTCATACATGCAATGCGCTGGCTCTTTGCCCTACACTCTGCATCAGACTGCTTCCTTACAGAGACTGATCATAGGATATGAACTCCTTATCAAGCCATGTACTCGACCTCCATACACCCTCCCACAGTCTGATCAGTACTGTCATTGGAAGTCCCCTGCTTCACCTCCTGCTTTCCTCACTACTTCCGGCACCTCCCTCTGAGTTACCAGGAGCTGGAACTACAGAGGTGGCATCAGGTATTAATTTGCGCTGATAGTATTGACTAGAGGTCGACCGATATGGGTTTTTCTCTGGCCGATGCCGATATTCAGAAATCGCGGTGGCCGATATATGATGCCAATTTTTTTGGGCCGATATATTAGGCCGATTTTTTTTTTTTCTTTTTCCCCCTTCATCTCATAAAATCTAACAGTTAGACCCCTTTCACACTGGGGCATTTTTTTTTAGGCGCTTTTGGGCTAAAAATAGCGCCTGTAAAGTGCCAGTAAAACGGCTCCCCTGCAGTCTCAGTGTGATATCCCTGAGTGCTGTCACACTGAGGCGATGCGCTGGCAGGATGTAAAAAAAAGTCCTGCAAGCGGCATCTTTGGAGCGTTGTATACCGCTCCTCCACCACTCCTGCCCATTAAAATGAATGCGCACCGCTGCCGAAGCACCTGCAAAGCGTTTTGTCAGCAGCACTTCAGGGGCGCATTTAACCCCTTCCTCGGCCGCTAGCTGGGTTATTAGCGCCCCGCTAGCAGCCGAATAGCGCCGCTAAAATGACGGTAAAGCGCCGCTAAAACTAACAGCGTTTTACCATCAACGCATGCCTGCTCCAGTGTGAAAGCAATCTTAAGTAATAAGTGATACAGAAATTTTTTTACATTTAAACATTTATTGAACAAAACAAACCTCCAATCAGTTCACTTGTATGTAGAGTTTAGATTAAAAAAAAATAACTATATCTTAAGTATTAAATACACAAAAACAGGTAATCAAAACTTTTGGACGAAAAAAAAAATGGGCTAACTTTACTGTTTATTTATTTTTTTTTTTAGTGTATTTTTACAAAAAAAATTGCGTTTGAAAGACCGCTGCGCAAATACCGTGTGACATAAAATATTGCAACAACCGCTATTTTATTCCCTAGGGTCTCTGCTAAAAAATATATATATAATGTTTGGGGGTTCCAATTGATTTTCTAGCAGAAAATACAGAATTTTTACTTGTAAGCAACAAATGTCAAAAAAGATTTAGTCTTTAAATGGTTAAACTGAGAAATTCTACACACGAGTTCAGTCTATTGATAAAAAGAACCTGAAAGAGATACAATGTATCTTCTTATCAGACTTGGCAGGCTGCCCAGAGGAGGAGAGAAGACAAACTTCAAACAGCTTGCAATTGAGTTCTATTACAGAAGTCATTTGCAAGTCCCGCTGAAGTTATAAAGGCTTTTTTTATCAGCACAATCGGCCTATGCCGATTAAGTAAAAAAAAGCCAAATATCGGCCGATATATCGGTCGACCTCTAGTATTGACTGTCAGCACGCATTGAGAACAACACTGGAAACATTGGGCAGTATATATCCACTACAATGTTAATTTGCTGCAAAACCCATGGAGACCACCAAAATTTTCTCACCACTGTTTGGTGTCTGATACTCCAAAGGAGGAGAGGAAGGTATTGGAGCACATCTGTGTTGACTTCCATTGTTTAGATTTGATTCCTAGTGAAAACTGCCCAGATTTTGCCCTGTGGGACCACCTTTCCTTTTTAAACAGTAACTTGGGTCAGTCCCTGCACTGCATGGGTTAAATACAAATTTTAAGGATGAGGAATAAAGTGAATTACTTGCCTCATTCCTGTAGGCTCCTTTGCACTGTACGGCCCGTCCCCCAAAGCCTACTTTTGTCATTTCTCAAACAGAAGTAGTCTCACTGATATGGTCACGCACAATGGATGATTAGCAGGCCTGCATTGTTTGTGAGGGTCAGTGTTAGAATGACGATAGGAGCTCTGGCAGAGCTGATGGTCTGAACTGCCACTGTATTGGGTATATTCTACACCTGCCCAGAGATCAGCTTTACAGTACATTCTTAAGTCGCTGCTGCTACAGGAGTTTTTCCTGTAGAAGACATTCAATGTTGTCCTATGTGTCCATGCACATTAGGACTTTTTAATGGCATTTTTTAAGCTCCGTGTTTAGAGGCAGGAAAAAACCTCTTCTGGATTGCGTTTTTTGAGAGGAGCTTTTATGCAGGAAAAAAAACACAACGCTCATAAACACACGTTTGGGAGTGTTTTTGCGTTTTCAAATGTACGTTGAAAAATGAGAAGAGGAGACTTTTTGACTTCTTTTTGACTTCTATTACAAGGAATGTTTAACTTTCTTGTAATGGGGATAAAAGTGGTTTAAAAAAAAGGGACAGTGTAAAATGAAAAAATAAAATGAATAATAAAAAAAAAAAAAAATTTAAAGCGCACCCATCCCACCGTGCTCGTGCACAAAAGCGAATGTAGAAGTAGGTCACGCATACATATGTAAACAATGTTTGCACCACACGTGTGTTATCGCCACTAATGTCCTGTCATGGGCAGTAATTCTTGCATTGGACCTCCTCTGTTAATCTAAACTGGTAACTTGTAAAGGCTTTTAAAGCGTTGAGTATGTATAGTAAAATTGACATTGTTTGTCGCCATTGCACAGGCTTGGGCAATTTATATAATATATATAATGTTTGGGGGGGTTCTGAGTAATTTTCTTGCAAATAAAACTGATTGTCACATTTAAACAATTAAGTGCCAGAAAAGGCCTGGCCTTCAAGTTGATACTTGCATTGAGCTGAGCTGGACCATTTGTAAGTATGGAAAAACGAGAATTCTTGAAGTTCTGCTTTTGGTTCTGGATTCTATTTTTATGGTAAAATGCAGTGTTGAAATACAGCCATGTACATGGTGTCCCATAAAGTTATTAACTAGTTGTCTGTGGAGGACTTTCTGTTTAAATATATCAGGGGCCATCCAGAATATAGATCTGTTTCCTACTGAATTGGGCAGTGGTGTAGTGGGTAGCATCTTCGCCTAGCAGTAAACCACGCCACTACCTGCCTGGAGTTTGCATGTTCTCCCTGTGTCTATATGGAGCACTCCGGTTTCCTCCCACACCCCAAAGACATGCAGCAAGGTTAATTGGCTCCTGTCCAAAATGGCCCTATTATGTGTATGTATAAATATGTGTTAGGGACCTTAGATTGTAAGCTCCTTGAGGGTAGGGACTGATGTGAATGTACAATGTATATGTAAAGCGCTGCGTAAATTGACATCGCTATACAAGTACCTGGAATAATAATACTGAATCCTTTCCATTTTTACCATTTGAATAGTAAACATAGGACAATACTATATGACCGATGATACTGAGAAGTAAGATCCCCCTTTTCTCCCTCATGGCTCCAGCTTACCTTCTAAAAACCTCCTCGTTTTTGACTCCTCCAGGATAATGGCCAGCATTCCAGGAGGGCAGTAGACTGTGCAGCCTTTCAAGTGCAGGGTCTCTTCTGCACAGATGTTACTCCTCTATTATTACTGTTCTTTCACAAGTTCATGACATAGTTTTAGGGTTTCATTATTGCAGAAGGAGGTATACACTTAATATTTACTTTTGTGATGGTTTAACGTGTGCATATAGAAAATGTTTACTATAGAGAATTTCATTGTGACCATAAATATAGCAATTTATCCTGTTTAGCCAGCCACATCACTGTTCATCCATGAGTGGCATATTAAGGGGGGGGGGGGGGGTGTACACTTTGATTTCAAACTGAGAAATGGGCAATGTCTAGAAGACCCCCAGATCCCTCCTCTGCCCTTAAAAGCATTTGATCACACCAAGATCGGTTGTTGGAATGCTTTTGATTTTTGTAAATGGCCCAGTTTACATCTGGGTAAACCAGAAGTGATGTCAGGTTATCGCTTCCGGGTTGCCATATCCCAGAGCTTCACAAAGCTGGTCCAGAACACCCCCCCCCCCCCCTTTAGTTAGCCGCTAGGATCGCTTTTACAAAAAATAAATAATTTAAAAAAAAACACAGCAGCACCGGGATGGTACCTGCAGCTTCAGGCATCATTCTGGTATAACCACTTAAGGTCCAGTAATGTACCAAGTACTTGGCTGGTCGGCAAGTGGTTAGACTGAAACTTCAGGCTAATATTCAATAGACATTAATTGAATCTAGTTATTTATTCACTTCTGTATTCATTTAAACATTGTACAACCATATCTCCAGGAAAAGCTTTTTTTTCTGGATAGAGTTGGGGAAGAGTAGATCAGGTATTAGTTTTTACTGTTCTCTGTGACCCCATTGGGATTTCTTAATTCCTATTTAGGTGACAATATTGCCGATCTCCCTGAGCCCCTTTTATTTTCTTTGTCCAATCACAGCCCAAGCAAACAGAACTTTAAGATTTAATATCTAGCACTCCCTTTTTAGATGGGTGCACCAATACAAATGTTTCAAGGTAAAGGTGTTGAATGATGAACTTTGCTTGAAATTGATTTTTACAGCTATTGGTGAAAATTGAAAGTGATATTGAACCTAAAACCAAAAATGTCATATATTGCACCACCGTAATCCTTCGACACTATTATTTATTTATTTTTTTATAAGGCCTTTTTTTATGTTTTCACCTGGTGATCTGGCCAGTAACATGCCTCCTGTATTAGAGCACCTCCGCTCTGGATGAAAGACCACAGGGGGCACAGCACACAGCTGCATTGTTACTCCGGGGGGAGGGGCGTGTTAGATGTATTATCAGATTTAGATAAACTAACAAATTGAGGCCAAACGCCAGCTCATATGTGCTGACTCAAGCGGTTACAGCAACAGTGCTTTTTTATTTGGGAGAAAGGTTTTACATGAATAAATAAAACCTGACCATTGTAAGCACACCTGTCAGTGATAAATTTCTTTGTCTCACTACTCTCTGCTACATTTGCAGGAGAGCTCGTTCTGTTGAAAAACACTTCCTGGCTGGATCACAAGGTGAAAATATAGGAGAGCCTTATAAAGAAAACGAATGCAGCTATCAGAAATTGTAAAGTGCAGTATAATGTTTGCTTTTGGATTTAATACCACTTTAGGACAGAAAATTGATAAAAAATATGCCTGGAATTCTACATTACGATTCATGGTGAAGGAGCAGGGTGCTGCTTTAAAATGCATGCCATTCTTCTGAGGTTTTCTCCAAGTGCTTTTTATGTGGACTCTGGCATGTGGTGATTAGAGGGCATCTTGGTGTTTTTAGCATATTCTTTATCGGGAGAGTCATTAGTGCTGAATGCACAGTTGATAATTATCTTGGTTATATTCAACCAAATGCGGAGTACAGGCGGCATCATGCAGGTTTTCATTGTTCGGGCCGGGTTCACACTTGTATGACAAACGCTCTGACATTGGGAGCTCGTGTCTCCTGTCGTGTGAAAATCAATGTTTCCCTATGAGGGCCGTCTTAACTGGTCCGACTTTGAAAATGCTTCCTGCACTACTTTGGTCCGACTTTGATCCTACTTCAGCCCATTGAATATCGCAGAAGTCGGATCGCCGTATTAATTGATCCGACTTTGGCATGCGACTTGTGCTCTGATCTTGAAGGTGAACTCCACACCAAATTAAAAAAAAAATTAAATCATGGGTTCCACCTCCAAGAGCATACCAGGCCCTTCGGCCTGGCATGGACTTTAAGGGGAACCCCCATGCCGAACAAATATCGTAGGGTCCCCCCCCAAATCCATGCCAGACCCTTATCCGAGCATGCAGCACGGCCGGTCAGGAAAGGGGGTGGGGACCAGCGAGCGCCCCCCCTTCTAAACCATACCAGGCCGCATGCCCTCAACATGGGGGGGGGGTGCTTTAGGGCCCCCAAAGCACCTTGTCCCCATGTTGATGAGGACAAGTACCTCTTCCCGACAACCCTGGCCATTGGTTGTCGGGGTCTGCGGGCGGGGCGCTTATCGGAATCTGGAAGCCCTCTTTAACAAGGGGGGGCCACCAGGTCCCGACCCCCCCCCCCCCCCAACCCATGTGAATGAGTCTGGGGTACATTGTACCCCTACCCATTCACCTAAAAAAAAAAAAATGCAGTACACAGGTTTTTAAAGTAATTTATTAAGGAAGCTCTGGCCTTAAGAGGGAGCAGATACTGGTTTAATACAATGCGACCTATGCCTTTTTTTTTTTTTTTTTTTTTTTTCACTCTTCTGTGATCCTGGCCCCTCCCTCCTATTCGGTGCCCCTACAGCAAGCAGCTTGCTATGGGGGCACCCGAACTGAGTCACAGCTCCCTGTGTCCATCCAGACGTGGAACCCTGGCTCCGTCCCCTCTCTACCCTGATTGGCTAGCTGGCTTTGGCTGACACACAGCAGTGGGGCCATTGGCTGTCAATAAGGAGGGACAATCTCGGACCGCTGAGACACTCATGGACAAGGCTGGACAGAGGGACCTCGGGTAAGTATTGGGGGGGCTGAGAGGAGCTGCTGCACACAGCTTTTTATCGAAATGCATAGAATGCATTAAGATAAAAAAAAAAACCTTCTGCCTTTACAACCCCTTTAATGCATTCTATGCATTAAGATAAAAAACCTTCTGTGTGTAGCCCCCCTAATAATTACCTGAGCCCCTCTCTATCCAGTGATAACCACGAGTGCCTCGTCCGTCCTGGACTCTCCCTCCTGATTGGCTGAGACACAGCAGCGGCTCCTGCCAATCAAACTCGGCCAATCAGGAGAGAGAGGAGGCCGAATTTTTAAAGATGGCCAGTGCTGCAAAACCTTCTTCTTTTTTTTTTTTTTCTGCTATTCTTCCTGGACGCTTGCGGGGCATGTTTAGGCAACTTAAGGGCGGGTTTTTCTATGTTGATGGGTGGGTTTGCAGGGCGTATTTAGCTAGCTAACACAAGCCATTTGCCACAGTATCAGTGCCGATTTTGATGTTGTGTTGCAGGACCCTCTAATTTGCACATAGTTGCATAAGTACAGTTCTATTATGCTTGTTTCTTAACCCCTTCAGGGCTGGGTGTGTACAGGGGATGTAAACAGTGGACATGTATAAAACCTGCCCTTCATTTGCATAAACACGCCCCACAAGCGTCCAGGAAAAATAGCAGAAAAAGTTTTGTTTTTGAAGCACTGGCCATCTTTATAAACTCTGCCCCCATCTTTGCAGCGTCCAGTACCATGCGGTTTGGTGCGGCGCATATTTAAAAGTAGTGCAGCACTTTTTTTTTTATTCTGAGGTTCAGTGTTTTGCAGGCCATTCAATTGTAAAAAATACAGGCAATAGAAGACACTTGGATGAAACTGTAAACTTTAGCGGGAAATCTTTCTGTGAACTCGTGTCATTTCAAGAAATATTTTCTGAAGCCCTACGTCAGCAAAACGAAGGCATTTCTCAAAATATGTCAGACATGTTCACAAACGCCTGATCTCTGTGTAGATACAGGTGGTGTTCCTGCTGCAAGTCATTCATGTGACTCACATTGGGATTTTCTATATGCATTTTATGTGCCTAATCTGAAATCTGTTATTATTTAAAATGCTATAGTTTGTCTGGGTGGGAAACAAAATGATGACAATCCCTTAAACTCTGAAATTTGAGGCTATTTTAATTCCACATTTATCTGTTTATTAACATAATCATTTTAAATTCACCCCCGGAGAGTCCCTACTGTGCTTATTAAATATTCATTGATGGAAAATTGTTGTGAGAATAATTGATCTACAGTTTGCCTCGTGCACACATACAGGATTAAGGGCAAACTACATGTTGATGTACGTGATCTTCTAAAGGAGTGTTAATATTTTAAAAACCTTATTTTTCTGTGCATATATTTTTTTTTATTTTTTTTTTTATTAGTAATCTCTGGGTCAGGACTGAAAACAGCTAAGCTAGCTGAGCTCATCTCAGCAGTCATGAAACTGAACTCCTGGCAGATATAGAAAACACCATTACCGTATATACTAGAGTATAAGTCGTTCCGAGTATAAGTCGAGGCCCTAATTGACCACAAAAAAATGGGAAAAACTTATTGACCCGAGTATAAGACGAGGGTGAGAAATACACAGCTACTGTAAGTGGAAAAGAGGGTCAACAATGCCCATTTGCAGCATCACTGTGCCCATTTGCAGCCATAGGTCCCCTGAACTTCAAACTCGGTAGTTAAGGGTTCCTAGATGCCCCCTAGCCGCAGCCAAAATTTGGGGTCTCTGAACCCAAAGGGTCCCGAAATGACATTGCTGCAGATGGACACAGTTGACCGACTTTGGGGCCCCGTATCTCGGGGCCACTTAGTGCTAGGAACCCCAAATTTGGTGTGCAAACCCAGTGAAACTAGTACCATAAAATATCCAAAGGGGTTTCTAGCAGAAAGTGGCCCTGAGATACAGGGTCCCAAAATCGGTTCACAAAATGTCAAGCACTTTTCTGCAGCAGAGAATGACATTTTCTGAACCAATTTTGGGGCCCCGTATCTCGGGGCCACTTAGTGCTAGGAACTCCAACTTTGGATATGTTATGGTACTAGTTCCACTGGGTTTGCACACAAATTTGGGGTTCCTAGCACCAAGTGGCCCGAGATACGGGGCCCCAAAATCGGTTCGGAAAATGAAAATTTTTGCTGCAGAAAAGTGCTTGACTCGAGTAGAAGTCGAGGGGGGCACTTTCAGCACAAAAAGTGCTGAAAACCTCGACTTATACTCGAGTATATATGGTAAATTCTGTTATGTATCAAAATGTATTAAAAGTATTTCAGCACAAAACTCCCTAATCAGCCTTGCACAGTAGCACCCACACTGTGGAGGTGAGGAATCTAATGCTTACAGGATGGACAAGCACCGGTATCACTTAAAGCGGTATTAAACCCAAAACTAAAAATGTAATACAGTGGGTATAGAAAAGAATCGCCCCCTTTAAATCACATTTTGTTGCTTTGTAGCCCAAAATGAAGACACATGATTTTGTTTTATCCAGCTGTATTTACTCAGTGCAACTTATAACATCCAAGTCTAAGCAATGACACCAACATGTCAGAAAAAAATGAAAATAATTCAAAAACCGATTTCCTGAGTTGGAAAAAGGATCACCCCCCCCCCCCCCCCCCTCCTAAAAATGACTTGTAAACTTGAATCAGGTGAAACTTTCAACTGTGATCAGCTATGGTCATTTTTATTGGCTCAGCTTGAAAAGAGCTTTCCTGGAGCATTTCAGTCTCTGGTAGTGCAACTGAAGCAAACAATCAACTTTAAGTGGCAAGGCACTGTGAAAAGATCTCCAGGATAAAGTTGTGGACAGGAGTCAGGCGATGAATACAATTTTTTTTTTTTAAAGCTTTATCCATGCCTAAAAGCACAGTGAAGTCTATTATTAAGAAGTGGAAAGTATTCGGTACAACACAGATCCTCCCTGGATCAGGATGTCGCTCCAAACTGGATGAAAGTGCCAGGAGGAAACGGATCAGAGAGGCTACCAAGAGGCCTACAACAACTCTGAAACGGTTGCAGGAATTTTTGACAAAGAGTGGTCATTGTGTGAATGCGACAACAATATCACAAATTCTCCACAAATGTGTCTTGTATGGGAGGGTTCCAAGAAAAAAGCCACTCCTCAAAGGTCACATGCAGTCAGGACTGACCTTGCACTTTGATTCTGAGGCCATATGGTAAAAGGTGTTATGGTCAGATGAGACTAAAATTGAATTATTTGGCTTCAACACCAAATTATGTCTGGTGGAAATACGTCTCACCATCCAAAAAACACCATTCCTACAGTAAAGCATGAAGGTGTTTATATCCTGTTATGGGATTGTTTCTCTGCAGCAAGGACTGGAGCACTTGTCAGTATAGTAGGAAAAATGGGGCAAAATACCATAAAATTCTTGAGGAAAATCTGCTGACCTCTGCCAGAAAGTTGTCAATGAGTTGACAATTACCCAAAGCACAGAGCAAAAATGGCCACACAGTGGTTGAAGCAGAAGAATGTGAATGTTTTTCAGAGCTTAGTCAGAGCCCAGACTTGAACCCCCTGGAAAATCTGTGGCCTGAAGACTGCAGTCCACAAACGGTCACTATCAGATTTACCTGAACTTGAGCAGTTTTGCAAAGAGTGGGCAAATATTGCAAAGTCTAGATGTGCAAAGTTAGTAGAGGCATATCCCAACAGACTAAAGGCTGTAATTAAAGCAAAAGGTGGTTCAACAAAATACTGACATAAGGGGGTAATTCTGTTTTAAATTTTTATGAAAAAAACAATTCTGACATGTTGGTGTTCTCTCTTTGACTTGGATGTTATAAGCTGTACTGAGTAAATGCAGTGGGTAAAACAAAAACATGTCTGTCTTCATTTTAGGCTGCAAAGCAACAAAATGTGATTATTTTAAAGGGGGGTGGTTCTTTTCTATACCCACTGTATATATTTCAATAATTTGCTTAGAGTGCAGTGTTTAGCCTAGATTCACATTGCAGCGATTTGGCATGCGATTTGACATCAGATCGCATGCCAAATCAGCAGCTGTTAATGGCAATGACACTTTGTGGTGCCGCACCGATTCCCGAAAGTAGTTTCTGTACTACTTTTGCCGATTTTGGGTGCGATTTCAATAGACATCTGTACAGGAACCCACACAGATATCTCTGAAATCGCCTCCGAAGTCGGACCGACATGCGGGTATGAAATCGTGCGAATTCAGCTGAACTTGCACGATTTCAATCCCACAGCAGTGTGAACCTAGGCTAAAGGCTAACTCCATCTTTTGCACCATATTACATCTGTATTTAGGGTGTAACATGGTGCAGATGGACCAAGATCTTGTCGCCTTTTAAATTGTCAAGGCTGTGCGGAGCTCCACCCGCACAGCTTCAACATTCATTCTAAAGATCTGTGAATAAATAAACTACAAGTCCTATCTGCCACTGTAGCAGACGGACTTGTGGTTCTTAATGGAACACGAGTGCGTTGATCCCCGCACTCAGTCTATTGACATTTTCTCCAGCTCTGCAACTGAAAATCCATATCTCGGTACAGGCAGGGAGCTGGAAGAAATGTCTGCTGGTGCAGTGGTTTACTGACTGGTGAAAAAATAATAAATGATAATTTTTTTACCTGCAAAAATATGTGAATTTATTTTTTTAAAGGCCACAGGCAGAAATGTATCTCTGGAAATTGATGGCAACTTTCTGCCCCTCATCAATTGAAGTACATGGGTACCAGTGCACCAGCACCCTTTGTGAG
The DNA here is from genome assembly GCA_037952925.1 of Lithobates clamitans. Lineage (NCBI taxonomy): Eukaryota > Metazoa > Chordata > Amphibia > Anura > Ranidae > Lithobates > Lithobates clamitans. The sequence goes on from JBBGZY010001902.1 coordinate 760,223, forward strand.
CTGCAAAGTATATCTAAAGCCAATTCATTTTGTTGCATTAAGTAAAACCACTGTCAGTTGTTTGTCATGTTGGTCTTATTAGGGAGATTAACAGGTCTTATTCTACAGTATCAGCAATAATTTGAGAATTCTTTGTACGTCTAACTAATTAGACATGTGTCAATTGAGCAGGTGTGCCCACTGGAAAATTCTCCCTTTGCTCCTATTCTGATGACCATTGACCACTCAGATTTCTGGCTTTACCCTCTTTCATTCCCAGAGACACTGGTGATCAGGGTTATTCGAGAACGGATCTCCCTAGCGGGAACACAGACAGCAATTAAACTTGACAAAAGTTTTATCTTTAGGTATGCTTTAACTGCGGGCAATAACAGCATATTTGCGCTACTTTATTCTTTCCACTGTGCCTTAGTTGAAAACAGGATTTCACTGAGTAAGTTAGAACATCTGCTGAAAAATAATTAAAATATGGAAAGGCGATTAATCAAAGATGTGGAAGATTTGCTATGAATAAAACGTTGTTAATGTTACAATAATAACTTGGTGAAAATATGCAATGGCTTCTCTATTGACCTTCCCAACAAAATGCTTGGAATGTGACTGGCTGCTTTGGGCAACTCCTTTATTGCAGTTTGTGTTATGTATGGTCTAAATTCTAGATGGTTTAATAACTAGATAAGATCACTAGCGAAGTTCAACTGTTGTAAGATTGTATTGTATAAGAAGTAATAGGTGTATAAATCCTAACCCTGAACTTCTTAAAATCCCGAGCAGTGGTATCAGCCCTGATCTATTCTCTGTAAACTACAGACCACCCCCAACCCATATGGAGGTAGGAAAAGGTAGTGTTCTGTAGTTCAATTTAGGAGTGACCAACCTAGGGGTAAATCCACTGATAGGCGGACAATGCTTACTAATTGTACTCTAGAACAGGGGAGTATGTATCTGGCAGGATCACCTGGTGAAAAGCCTGAAAAAAAAACTTATGTGGCCACCACAACTTGGTACTGGTATGCTGCAATATATAGTATTGTTCTTTAGGTTAGATATGGTACTATAATTTGTATAATTAAATTACCTTATTTATCTCTCTTAGGTGAAACCGGTATTGGAAAGTCCACATTAATGAACACACTCTTTAATACAACGTTTGAGACGGAAGAAGCCAGCCATTATGAGAACGGAGTTCGTTTACGACCACGCACATATGAACTTCAGGAAAGCAATGTACACCTGAAACTGACGATTGTGGACACCGTGGGCTTTGGGGACCAGATCAACAAAGACGATAGGCAAGCTTCAGAGATGGCTTAATTTTGTTTGGTATATCTGGGATTGTAGGGTAGGGACTGTATTGAAAGTCTAAACTTCTATTTAGTTTCACTTTGTTGTGGTGACTCTCTCTGACTTCATGGCTGAGCTCCATTAAACTGCAATTTTGCCATCCAAAGAGAGCCCCAAGCTGCTAAGACTGATAAGACAGGGCAGTGGTGGTTGGCAAGGCTTGGCCCTCAAGTTGAGAAAGTAGGGCCCCAATCACAAAGGCTTTAACTTGTAAATAAGGGTAATAGCTGACATTGTAAGGTGTCTTCTCTCAAGTAGGACTTTTTACTTTGAAGGGACTGCTGTCACAAATAATATTCAAGCAGCATCTTTGGAGCGGTGCCCATTGAAATGGATAGGCACTGTTGCCGAACCACCAGCAAAGCACCGCTGCAGCAGCGCTTTATGGGTCGTTTTAACTTTTTCAGCCGCTAGCGGGGGTTAAAAGCGCCCCACTAGCGGGCGAAACCCCCCCACAAAAATGACGGTAAAAATAGCAGCGCTTTGACGGCAGCCACGCCCCAGTCTGAAAGGGGCCTTAGAAAAAAAGGGGTAAGTTCTGCTTTAATTAAGAGATATAATGGCAATTGGGTAAAATTATTAAACCTGAAAAAAAGCTACTTTTGTTTGACTGCTTCTATTGAGATGTGATAATCATCACCTGAACACACAAACTGCCTGAATTGGCCGGCAGTCATTTCACGTCTTTTCCTACGTGAACAATGAACTTGATAATCTATTTGGCAACTATAGTGAGCATTTTCACTTTGCCAGACTCTTGATAGATCAAAGTCTGGAAGTCAGACAGGACTGAAATATTTTCCTCAACCTGACAAATTTGATTTCCTAATTATAGGTTGCAAGCTGTTACCGTTTTCCTATGTGATTATTCCAGATACGTTTTGTGTCTTTTGGAAGAACCTTTCTAGGAATGTGTAGATATAAAACAGACCCTTTTAATAGTATAAACCTCTAATTAATGTCCTAAAGCATGGTGATAAAGCATGCCTCTTAATGACAGGCTTTCAGTCTGTCTGCTACTGACACTAACAAAGTACTTGTAAAAGATCATGGTTAGGTGAACCCTAAATTAGGTGGTCTTTTTACACTACAGCCAACCACCCATATTGGTAATTCTGTCATTTTTTTTGTTGAGAAAGGCAATTTATGGCTTTTTGGCCTCTAAATTAGTTTATTCATCCATTCATTCATGTAGCCATTCATTCACAGGGTGTACTATTGTGATAACTGTGATTGGTCCGATGGACACAGTGGGTAACCGTTCGTGCTGCATTGTGGCCCATAGGGTGCATGAGAAGCACGTGACTAGGACGACGTTATATGATGTCCTTCTGGAACCGTAGTGATCCCGCTCAGCTATAGTTTGTCTGTAGGCCAGACTGGAAGCGGTTTAAATCTTTAAGTGATTAAGCAGCACTGTCTGAGAAACGTCCACCAGTAACTGTCCCCTTAAGGAGAAACGATTTCTGGGTAAAAATAACCAATTTGGTATAGTTCAAGTGTATCTAAACTTAAAAAAAAATGTTTTAATACATTGCAGCTTTCTAGCTTTTTAGATGTGATGCCTTCATTAGTTTTCCTTTTTTCCGGTGTTCTGCCGAGAAAGTTCCCCTCAGCGGATAAGGACCCCCCTGTACTGCTCAGCGCTTGCGCAGTACGAGCTGGCGGAAATAGCCGAAGCCGAATAGTTGTAAATCAGCTGTACACGGCGCCTGTAAGAGGGCCCCTCGTGGGCTCGCTTCGCTCGCCACGCTTCGGGCATGGCCTCGCTTCGCTCAGCACTTTTTTATTCTACCTCTAGGTCCACTTGGATGGTAGGGCTTGAACCTGGACCCAGGGCGCAGGCGCCGTGTACAGCTGACTGAAGGTTTTCAGTTTCGGCGGCTCCTTAGTCGTTCGTACTGCGCAAGCGCTGCGCCTGCGCAGTACAGGGGGGTCCTTATTCCTTATCCGCCGAGGGAACTTTCTCGGCAAGACACCGGCTAAGAACAGTTTCATTTAGCACAGAAAACCTGTTGATCTTGCTACGGGTGCAGAGTCACTTCCTGTGAGCTGGAAAGATCACACATCTTTTATCTTTCTTGTGTAATCTACATCCATCAATCCACCGTGTAATGGAGATGAACAAAGGCAGACATGTTTGAAGGCCAGCATATATGCTCACCACGACTTCCTCAACAGAATGGAGAACTAAGTGTTGATATAAGGGGGACAGGAAGTATTATTTGCAAGCTCACCAGATGAAAATTTTAAAACTAATAACTTATTGCAGTCACCACATCTAAGAGTTCATTAACACAGGTGTACTGATCTATATGTCCATGTGAAGAGCCCATCTTCACCTGTGAGGGATGCAGAGGTGTTCCACACAGCCCAGTGCAGACAGTCTGTTCAAATCAATGACAGCCAGCTGCACGGATCTCCATGCATACCATGGGGTGTACACCGGTGTGGGTCCAATACACAGTTCAGAAAACAGTCGGTGTCCTCATCCGTGCATTGGACCCTCACAAATATACACTCCAGAAACTTGTGGAAGTCTGTGCAGCTTGGTGCCTGTCATTGTTGTGAACAGGCTGCCTGCAATGGGCTGTGTGGAACACACCTGCATCTCACGTGGGTGATGAAAGCACTTTTGCATGGGTGTGGAGATCGATATGCCCGGGTGAAGGACTGGTAAGTTGCAGTGTGTATTTTACTTTTAAATTTTTGTTTTTTTGGGGGGTTTGCATGAAGTTAGTGCCTCTAAATGTAGTTTTCCATTTCTGAGTTCCTTCAGGCTTCTATTTTTATACGCTTATTTACATATACAATACATGCAGACCAGCAAAAGTCACAGTGGTAGGGACTGGGATGCACTGACTCTGCTAGGGGTAGAAGAGAAGGTTCCTTAGAAAATGAACACTTCTTTGGGAATATCTGTCTATTATAATGTGCATGGAAGCATGCAGCCACAAACATCCTGTTATAGGGGTGCCAAAGAAAATGTGGTAACATACTGTAGGTGTTTTGTGTAGAGTAGACAATTAAAACAAAGAAAGATTTAGCAAAAGTGACAAACCTTACCAGGTTTGTCCTAGTCTCTGACCAGGTTTGTCCTAGTCTCTGACCAGGTTTGTCCCAGTCTCTGACCAGGTGTGTCCTAGTCTCTGACCAGGTTTGTCCTAGTCTCTGACCAGGTTTGTCCTAGTCTCTGACCAGGTGTGTCCTAGTCTCTGACCAGGTGTGTCCTAGTCTCTGACCAGGTGTGTCCTAGTCTCTGACCAGGTGTGTCCTAGTCTCTGACCAGGTTTGTCCTAGTCTCTGACCAGGTTTGTCCTAGTCTCTGACCAGGTTTGTCCTAGTCTCTGACCAGGTTTGTCCTAGTCTCTGACCAGGTTTGTCCTAGTCTCTGACCAGGTTTGTCCTAGTCTCTGACCAGGTTTGTCCTAGTCTCTGACCAGGTTTGTCCTAGTCTCTGACCAACATCTCCACAGGTACTTGTGCTGCTATCTTGTTGACTGAGCCTGTAACTTCTATAAGGCTGCAGGCATATTACAATGTGTGTGGAAATGTTTTCCTATGTCCTCTATTGCATGAAGCATTGAGGTCAGCGTAGTGGTAAAAGTAAACAGTAGCACTCAATTTATTTATTCAGAATATAGATAATTTGTACAGTTCTATGCTACAAATCGCAGTTTGACTCTGAAGAAGCACCCTGACTATCAACTACTGTGTAGCCTAATTCATTCTGTCTCCCAAGCCAGGTGAGGCAGCCATATTTTATTTTTCTGTCATACCCTGTAATTAAACTAATAGAGGTAACACTTTTCTGTGTGCGCTGAAGAGCCCTTTTCTTCAGAAATATTTGAACTGTCTGAAGCACAGCAGCCAGCTCTGTGTCTGAGAGAGATAAATCAGGCACAAGTGTCTCTTGCATGCTTTCCTGTAAGTCTTGGCTTTGTCATGACATGCCTGTGGCTTCCTAATTTGTACTGATACATGGACTGTCAATTTAAGTCATTAGTACTGGGGCTAGAGTGTAAACTTCTAATGGACAATGTGGTTAAATAGGCTTTTATTGTAAATTGGGACATTTTATACTGAAAAGGGGTGCTGGGCCCAGAAGTATTTGCCAGTGCGCTAAATGTGGCAGCAAGCCAGCACTCGATATACCACTCTCCTATCTCTACATATGTCTGTCCATAGTTTATAGTAATTGTATGTGTTGTGCTGGCCACACACTAGCAGAGCACCAGCTTGTGAGCTGATTATAAAAAACCTTCCATGCTTTACAGTGCAGAGAAAAATCTCCCTATGGGAGTATTGAATTCTGACCACTGTCAGACTACATTGCCCCGATGTATGAGGGTCCAGTGTTTAGGTGTGGGTGGAAGGCACAGTTGCATTGTCCAGTCCTGCTGCTGGTAGCCTGTAAAACTCTGAGAGGCTGTCGGCTGCTGCAGCTGGACAGTGCATGAAGCAGTACTTATGTTTAGTAAAGCTTGTGCCCAGGGACCAATGTGCGGAACACAGACTACTTGCATTCCAGATGTTCATCCCTGGGCACATACTGCATTAAAATGGATGTAAACGCTGAAGGTTTTTTACCAAAGTGATTGTAAAGTCTCCCTTCTTTGTTATTTTTATTTAAAAAAAAAAAAATTTATACTTACCTGCACTTTGCAGTGGATTTGTACAGAGCAGCCCTGATCCTCCTTTCCTTGGGTCCCCTCTTTGCTGCTCCTGGACCCTCCCTCCTGTCAATTGCCCCTATAGCAAGCAGCTTATTATGGGGGCACCTGAGCCAAGTTACAGCTCACTGTGTCCATTCAGACACTGGGCTGGGGTCCCGCCCCGTCCCTCTTTCTCCTAATTGGCTGACTGATTTTGAGTAACAGAAGCAGGAGCTAATGGCTCCGCTGCTGTGTCTCAGCGAATCAGGAGGGAGAGTCTCGGATGGCTGAGACATTCGTGGACATCGCTGGACTGAGATGGGGCTCAGGCAACTATTGGGGGGGTGCTGGGGCAGCTGCTGCACACAAGGGTTTTTATCTTAATGCATAGAATGCATTGAGATAAACTTTCTGCCTTTACAACTCCTTTAATGCATTCTCTGCAATAGGGTAAAAAAACTCCTATTGCCTGCTCGCGCCCCCCCAGCCCTCCTTAATACTTACCTAAGCCTGATCCAACATTGTGCTTCAGAGCAACGACTGCTTACTCTCTTCTTCCTCACTGGACTCTGTGAGAACCATTACCTCCTTCTGCTCTCAGTCAAATTCAATGATGATGGAATGGAGTTTGACAGGCTGTTGGCAGTAGGCCAGGATGATACACTGTGCTAAAATTCTGGGGACCCCATGGTGGTAGTTTACTGGGATCGTTCACAATTGCAAATTGTGGAAGTTTTTTTTTTTTTTTTTTTTAAATTTATTAAATAGCATTTCAAATGATTACTACTACTGGGGAGTCCATAGTGCCATGGCCCCAAAGGATGTGTGCTCATTTAATTTGCACGTTTTTTTTTTTTTATCTTCTGAGTTCCCCTGAAATATCTGCGCTTTTTTACTATTCTCAGATGTAGTGTAATGACTAGAGGTCGGCCGACCGATATGTCGGTCGATATTTGTTGTTTTTTAATTAATCGGCATAAAAAAGGCCGATTATAACTTCAGCGCAACTTGCAAATGACTTCTGTAAGGCCCCTTTCACACGAGGCGGACTCTGTTTCCATGGAGACCGCCTCGGTCCGCCGGCTCAGTGGGAGATCTGTCTGTTGATCTCCGCTGAGCCGGCAGATGACAGGTCCCTCTCTGCTCACTGAGCGGGGAGGGGCTTGTCAGGCGCCGCTGCTGCCTATGGAAGGATCGGATGAAAACGGACAGCATGTCCGATCCGCCAGCGACTGACCTGGACGTAGGGCCATCTGTCTGCTTTTAGCAGATCGGGCGGGGTCGGATGTCAGCGGACATGTCTCCGCTGACATCCGATGCTCCATAGACTAACATGGAGCGCCCGTTCAGGTCCGCCGTCAAAACTGGCAGGCGGACCTGAACGGTCCGATCGTGTGAAAGGGGCCTAATAGAAGGCAAAGCAAGTTGCCTGAAGTCTTCTGTGGAGCGACTTCTATCTTCTCTGGGCAGCCTGCCAAGTCTGATAAATGAAACCAAAAAGATACAATGTTTATACTTACTGAACTCAGTGTGGAGGAGTTCTCAGTTTAACCATTTAAAGACTAAATCTTTTCTGACATTTGTTGCTTACAAGTAAAAATCCTGTATTTTCTGCTAGAAAATAACTTGGAACCCCCAAAAATTATATGTGTATATATATATTAGCAGAGACCCTAGGGAATAAAATAGTGGTTGCTGCAATATTTTATGTCACACGGTATTTGCGCAGCGGTCTTTAAAATGCAATTTTTTTTGGAAAAAATACACTAATGAACTAAAAAAAAAAAAAAAAGCTAAGCAGTAAAGTTAGCCCATTTTTCTTTTTTTCGTCCAAAAGTTTTGATTACCTGTTTTAAATGTAAGAAATTTTCTGTATCACTTATTACTTAAGGTTGCTCTCACACTGGAGCAGGCAGGCGTTAAAACGCTGCTAGTTTTAGTGGCGCTTTACCATCATTTTAGCGGCGCTATTCGGCTGCTAGCGGGGTGCTTATAACCCAGCTAGCACCCGAGGAAGGGGTTGAATGCGCCCGTGAAGTGCCGCTGCCAAATCGCTTTGCAGGCACTTCGGCAGCGGTGCCCATTCATTTCAATAGGCAGGAATGGTGGAGGAGCGATGTATACACCACTCCAAAGATGCTGCTTGCAGGACTTTTTTTAACGTCCTGCCAGCGTATCGCCTCCGTGTGAAAGCACTCGGGCTTTCACACTGAGACTGCAGGGGAGCCGTTTTGCAGACACTTTACAGGTGCTATTTTCAGCCCAAAAGCGCCTGAAAAACGCCCCAGTGTGAAAGGGGTCTAACTGTTAGATTTTATGAGATGAAGGGGGGAAAAAAATCGGCATCATATATCGACCATCGGCTGCCGTGATTTCTAAATATCGGCATCGGCCAGAGAAAAACCCATATCGGTCGACCTCTAGTAATGACCCTGTGCTATTAATGTAAAAAAAAAAAAATATGACCAAAAAAAAAAATCAGGTCAGCCGCACCCCAGTCTCATCTGCATATTTTGCAGCGCTTATGCTATATCAGCATGAATAGCTCAAGGGAAATATGCAAAGAAGATCCAATAGTGTAGTATTGCCAGTGACATTAAAAGGGTTAAAATGGAATAACACTCACAATGTGCAGAGACACTTACAAATGTTGATTCACAGCATGTATATACATAATGTCAGATTGCAGACTCCGCAAGATGGTGCCTGGCCCCTCCCAGTGTGACGTCACACAGGTCCCGACTGATGCCTTGTGCCCCTTTCTTCTCTGGGATGCTGCTGACCTGTGTGATTTAAGGCGCCTTTGACTGCCTTGATTCATTTAAGGGGTCCACCGCATCAAATGAGGGGACCCCCAATTGGGCGCGTAGGTGACACTGTGGTGTCTGTTCATGGTGGAAGATTCTGGATACTGTGAATGATATGTTTATGGCACACGTTTTCTGGTGACTGTTTATGAACACCTACAAAAATATTGGACTTTATATAGAGCTGTTGTCATGTTTCTAATTAAATTATATGGGACTGTTTTTCATATTTTTGGTTTACCGTATATACTCGAGTATAAGCAGAGTTTTTCAGCCCATTTTTTAGGCTGAAAAACCTCCCCTCGGCTTATACTCGAGTGAGCCGTACAGCAGCCGTACGTTTTGATTACTAAAACCGCTGTGTTATGCAGTGTGTTCGGCCGTCCATTGTAACAATGTCCGTGATGGAGGAACACTGATACAATGCTGGGAAACAGTATCAGTGTTCTGTCTATCACGGACGAGGAGGAGGTGGGGCTATATTCAGGTCGGCCTATACTCGAGTATATACGGTAATTATTGCACATGATCTGTTATCACAGTGTAATCTGAGTGTTGTGGATACTATTTATATTACGGTTAATATTTTCTAACTGGTGCTTCACTGTTTATTGATATTTATTACAATTCTGCAGAATTTTTAGTAAAGAACAATTAACTACAATTACGTGACTGCTTTTAAAGGCTGCACAGTTGTTCAAACGAACTCCTATTGATTAGAGTGCCTGGCTCTTCCCTCCAAGATCTCCTTATCCTAGAGATTCTAATACTTCGTCCATCATGACAAATATTAAGCAAGCTATCACAGTATAATATATTTTGTTTCTGGTGAACAAAACTGGCTTTATTTAGTTTGGCAAAGGTTAAGATCAGATCTTTTTTTTTTTTAGGATTAGTGCAGTCATCAAGCTAATCCCCAAGGGTTTACATTTGTATATAAAATAGTTTGGGATTTTCCTGACCGGTATGTTCAGCAGTTTTTATGATGGCTGTAGTTACTTTTTTTAAAGATAATGGTGACGGGGCTTCTAAATACTTTGTTTCTTGACGTGTCTTTCTCTGGTCCCTTTGCTGCTACTGTGTTCTTTGAAAGTTTGAACTTGGCTGAACTATTGGGCACGTGTGCTCTGCCCTACACTTACTCCCATGGATGCCTATGGAGGAAAACTGTTTAGCTCGTTGGGTTAAAACACAGAAGCAGCATTGTTTAGTAATGAGCAACAATCTGACCCACACAACCTCCTGGGCTTTTGGCTAGTTTAACAGTTTATGTGCCAATGAAACCATATAGTAGTGTTAAAAACATTTTCTTACATTTGACCAGAACAACACTGTGCCCAGCCACTTCATTGTTTTTGTGCCATGCCTTATGACCACAGTTCAAAACACCTCATCTGGTATAAATAGGTTAGTTTTTTTTTTCTCTTTCTTCACATGATAGTATATTAACTCAAGGGGGCAGCTGCACATCCTACCAAAATCTTGCAATTGTAGCCCTAGGCTGTGTGATTTTTTTTTTTTTAATATTATTTTTACAGATTTGGTTACACAGATATTGTATGGTATATCGTACAAATTAAATATAGTGGCAAAATGATTTCTATGCTTTTACTCTAACAGCAGCTTTACATAGTGTCTTTGTGCAGTTACAGGTCAGTCGTTGACTACATTGATACTCAATTTGAGAATTATCTCCAAGAAGAGCTCAAGATCCGGCGATCCCTTTTTAACTTCCATGACTCTAGGATACATGTATGTCTGTACTTCATTACACCAACTGGGCACTCCCTGAAATCTTTAGATCTGGTCACCATGAAGAAGCTGGATAGTAAGGTAGTGACATGTCTAGACTACTTTTTTCCTTGATGTTGCTTGTTACATGGTATAAAATAAGTTGGATTTTGTCCTGTTTCTATATGTCCACTTTACTAGGAAGTCTATTTGAAAAGTGCTGTACAACAAGGTTGGGATATAATAATTAAACAAAACAAAAAAAGCCACTGGAGATCAATTTAAACTTTTATACTTTTGTATAGTGATTTGTACCTATATTTCTATTTTTATGGTCATGACTGAAAAGTAAAATAAAGTGTAATCCTGTAAATGTGTGTTCTTTCATACAGCCAGCAGATGGAGCTCTAGTTAACTTCTAATGTTCTCTATATCTACTTTGTTGTGAAGAGACTGTTTACATAGCTTGGTAGCGTGTACTGAAATGTATACACACAAGTAAATGAGTCCAATGAGTGGGACTTATCCCACTCCATCTCTGTCTTGTTAGAGACACAGAGTTCGAAAAGAGAACATCTGCTGTGCTTAATTTTAGTCGCCAGCAATCAGTGCTAGTATTTGGTGATTGGCCCTGCACTGCCCTATCAGTATGTCATAAACCCTGTGTAAGCCCCAGCTAGAGCATCATGGAGCTTTCTACGCTTGTTACTGATGGTTGAACAGGACAACAAAGAGAGCAAAGGTAAATATATTCTCCATTGGGTTGCGTGTAATAAACTGAGGTTTGTATTTAGCTGAGGATTGCAGAGTGGCACAGCTTCAGCACACTTGAGATCATTGTCACCCACTGGTTTTTATATGTAAAGTATCTGTTAAATAAATTCCTGCAGTATAGCCTTAAGCTGGTCTTGCACTAGTAAGTATGAACATTTGTACAGAAATTCTCAGTACCTTGACTTGATGATTGTTATTAAGTACTTCAATTTTTTTTTAACATTGTTTTGGAATGAATATTCTTTTCCCATAGTAACGCATACACTGTTTAAAATACTTTCTCATCGCTGAAATTGAATATCCATATTGATTTGACCCCACTAATGATTAAATGAATCAAACAAATGTTCTTAAAACAAAAAAATCTTGATTAAAGTTCTACTACTGTATGACCATCTTTTAAGTCCATCAATTCATTTGTCTATTGCATTGTATCTCTTCACAGGCACTGTGTAATTTACTCCCACTGTTCACCAAGCCTGAGGCATTGTTCATTTCCCCATTTACCCCCGGTGGCCACAATCTGCCCCAGGGCTGTGACAAGGGGTGGGCAGGAGGGGAGGCTGCCCTGGGCGCGGTGGGGTTTTGTGCTAGGAGTGCTATGGAGGGGGGATTTGAACTAGGAGGTTATATTTGGGGGGGAGGATTAGTGCCTGGAGTGGGGGATTTGGATGGGGGCAGAGAATTTATGCTCAGAGGGAAAATTTTGGGGGTAGAGGATTTGTGCTAGGAAGTGGGATTTATGGAGGGAGACTATTTGAGCTGGGAGGGGTGATTTGTACTGGAAGAGGGGAAATTTTTGTTTGGGGAGAATTTATGCTTGGGGGATAAGTGTGAAGAATAGTGCTCAAATTTTAGGGGCTGAGGGAAGATTTTTGTTGATACATAATGCTCATACATGTTGGGGGTGGAGAGGGGCACCAGTTGGTATTTTCACCTTGGGCTCTAGATGACCTTGTCCCAGCACTGCCCCCCCCCCCCCCCCCCCCAAAGTCTGAAGGAGAGTAAACTGACCCTGTGTTTAGAAAGTTTGGAGGCCCCTGGTCTATTGTATATGGAACTCGCTTTTTTTGAACTTGCTTTACAGAATTAAAGCAGGACCGCAAGAGCATTGAGATAAGTGGCCACAGATCTTGTAGATCAGTCAGATGTGCCTACAAGATCTAATCCAAAAATCTATAATTTTTCTTTAGCCCTGGTTCACATATCTGCGGTGTGGGAAACACAGCGAATCCTGAGCGTTTCCCGCACCGCATTGAAATCGCACTTAGTTTTTGCGATCTGCTACTGGTGTCAATGTTAAATTAATTATCCCCCCCCCAAAACTGGTCACAAAATGCAGTGTGATTGCAAGAATCTGATCGCATGGGTGTGAACACCTATGCGCTCCGATTGTGGTGTGGCAAAAAAAAGGCAGTACCTTTTTCGTGTGGTGCGGTGCGAATTGAGCCCATACAAAATGAATGGGCTCAAATCGCACTGCAAAGAATCGCAAAATGTATTAAAGTGCTGCGTAAACTGTCTGCGCTATATACATCCTGTATAATAATGTGATTCGAATAGGAATGCGGTGCGATTCCTAGCCGAATCACATGCTGTGTCCTGCACTGCACAGGTGTGAACACACGCTTACGCATATATTTTAGCTTTCAAATGTGCTCCGATTGGGTGAGCATGCCTGAATGTGTATGTTATCTAAATAACAAAAGGCAGTGTGACCAGACACCTCCAGCCTAAGCTCAGGATCTTGAGGGAGGTATGTCTGATTGGACAACATCTTCAGTACGTTCGAGCACTATTTTCCCTGAGATCATTCAGCTGGGGATTTCTGCGTCCATTCTGTCAGAGACTCAGACAGCAAAAACCTGAAAAGTTTTGTTCTTTTTCCTTCTAAATTGTCGACTTTGTTCAGTGCTGCATGGAGCGGTGCAGGCCCGTCTTATGAACATCTGTCCTAGTCTTTGTTCTTGCTTATTAAGTTGAAAGCATAATAGATGTTTGCTGGGAGGATGTAGAGTTGCACACCTCCCTGTTTGATCTCGGCTACAGTAAGCTTTCATTGGTTAAATTATACCGTAGATGTTGGCCATCAAATTGACCTACTGTCAGCGGAGGAGACACAAATTGCGATGCACTTTGACAATGGAGTAACAACTAGGGGGGGTTCTAGGCGGTGTGGATAAGATAAACAGGCTGTCTGAAAAACACTGGCCATTTATATTGCTGGGAGGAGAGGAGAGTGGAGGAACACTGCACCATTTACATAGCAGCTGGCCACAGGGTCTGTTCTCAGTTGTCTTGCTCCTACACACTTTACTCTTCACATGAATGCACCCTCCTACCCTGTACTTAGCTAGTGTTCAGTACTAGGAAAATCTCCCAGCTATTTATTTTCTCGATGCAGTAAATCGATGAAGATGGTTATTGCTTTCAATAGGTTGCTATTATGGGAAGAGATATGCTGTTGAAGAACCATGCTCTCCTGTATGTACCTGGATTTCAGTTGATAATTTGCTCCCCATAGGGCCCTTTTATATATAAACACATGGCAGGGACTCCATACATAATAGATTGTCATCTATTCCAGCCAATAATGATTTAATTGAAAAACTATAGTGTAGGCACCCCTGGTCAGCAGACTTCAAGAGAAGAAACTACCTGGAATGGACTTTATTGACCAATCACTGCTGCTCCCATAAGAGAAGACCAGCTCCAGGGTGTTTGCACAAGACATAAACATATATGCGTAGCTTAGTACAGTCGTGTATGTTTGGACTATAATTTTCCTTTATTTCGCATATAACTAAAGGCACTTTTTTTACTTCGTTTCAGATAGAGGATTTAGAATACCTGTCAGGCTTTCATTGCTGTTTGTGTCCTTGTTAAACTCCCATTTACACCTAAACGTTTTGTAGCTCGAAGCTCCAGAACGCTCCCCATCCAAAGTGTAGTGTACCTTGAAGCTCAAAAAAGTTTGGGAGCTTCTTTTGAGTTCCAGCAGATTAAAATGGGGGAACGCCTGGAAAATGTGTATATTGCATTTTTTTTTTTCCTTAATAACTAGCTTTCCATTCGCTAAAAACAATAGAAAAAAAAAAAAAACACACTCACGCTAAAACACTCAAGGAATGAGCCTGTAAAAACATCCAAAAACACTTAAGTCAAGTGTCAATACAGCCTGAGGCACTAGGGCGAGGAGAGTAGTTCTTACAGCCCAAAAATCGCCTGAAATGTACCTGAAAATAATGCTTGATTCAAGTGTTTACAGGCACTCCGTCAATAAGTCTCTAAGGCCATTTAAATTACGTGGGATTTTGTTTGTTGAGAGCTTTGGAGCTTTGAGTTACTGAATGCTCTGGTGTAAATGGGGCCTTAGGGAGATCATGTTTACCATTCTCATCCACAAGTGAAAGTCCATATTTTGGGTACAGGAATAGAGGGGAAATACTCAAAGGTCAATACTGTTTTTTATTTTGGTGACAAGGGATTTCCTCTCCCTTCCTGTTTTGGCTACGGGACAGGAAGTGAAGGGAATTCTCCCTAATGGGACACAGATGGGGGAAAAAAATGTGCCTTCAGTTCTACTTTAATAGTCATGTAGTACCTCAATCATTCTTCTGCCATCTTATGTCCTTAAAAAAACTTTAATGGTGCTCAGAGCTCTTGCTGTCCTGAGCCAGTGCAAATCTTATCCGATCACCTAACTCTTTCCCTTCTCCAAACTCAAAAGTACAGGGCTCTAAACCTCTCCCTCTAAACACTTAAAGCAGAACTTAACTCTATGTAAGCACCACAAACCGAAAACAATATTCAAGGCAATTGTTAATGCTCAACTTTTTTTTTTTTCTTAAAATAATGAACATGTTCTACTTGCCTGCTCTGTGCAGTGGTTTTGCACCGAGTGGACCCGAGCCGCCTCTTCTTGGGTCCCCTGCTGGCACCCTTGGCTCCTCCTCCTCTGTGTCTGCCCTAATAGCAAGTGCTTTCTATATGGGCAGGCTTGATCCTGAGCCAAACCGCATGCGTCCATAGACGCACACAAGGTGGCTTAGACCCGCCCCCTGCTTGATGGACGACAGCAGGAGCCAATTATTCCTGCTGCTGCCTCTCTGCCTGTGAACATAGAAAGCAGTAATGCTGCTCTCAGGCACATCACTGGATCAAAAGAGGTGCCAGGTAAGTATTTGGGGGGTGCCGAACCACTTTAATTCATTTTTTTATATTCCATGTTTACTTTAGTTAATGGAATCCATCTGCCCTGAACTCAGGCATGCAACAGAAGTGGGTGGTTTGCTGAAAAAGCCCTTCCTCTTTCCCCAGATGAAAGAAAAAAATACCCATGACTCCTGGGATGTATGACATTATTTTTGGCCTAGGCCAGAAATCGGGAAGCAACAGAGAACGTGTAAAAAAAAAAAACAAACAAAAAAAAAGTTTACGAGAAAATAATGAACTTTTCTATCTGTTTACTAAGGCTAGCAGCATATTGGTTAAAAATAGTCAACTGTTACCCCCTACCTTATTTGAAGACATCCAAAGCTAACCTAGAAAGGTGGTGCAGGCAAGCAGTAATATAACTGAGGTTAATGGTTCTAATCCTGGGATCGAGTATCTGGAAGTATAGGTATAGTTTACCAGTAATTGCCATGTGTCTGTGATGCTAGTGACTACAAAGAGCTGTCAGTGTCTGATTTAAAACGAGTCTCTATTGTCCAATACTTGAATGGAAGGCCAGTGCCTACATTTTGATATTACCACTTGCATATGGCAGGATTGGTTGCATTTATTGATGGAGAGGTCAGGTCCTGAGCTATAACCAGCTTATGCACTGTCAAATGTCACTCTCAGATTATTCATTCCACAGGTTTGATATAGACAGTTGTAGATAGGGGTTGTGTCCAGCACATAATTAGCAGGTTAGAACTATTGTACCCTATGATTAACCCTGTATTTGAGGCTATGTTCACAGTGCAGTGCCGGCTTTGGCCAGGGGCAGTGCAATGTGTGTTTTAGGGTTTTACACCGCTGCTTGCTTTTTTTTTTTTTTTTTTTTTTTCACCGCAACTTTATTCATGTCACTGCACACCAGCACAGTGTGTTGCACTGATGTACATTGACATTCAGTGCCATGCAGTGCAAACATGCCGCATTTTTCCGCATACCATACCACACCACAGCAGTATTTTGGTGTGAATAGGGTGCATAAAATATAACTGTTGTCTGTGTGCAGTGACCTGTGTGTATCCAGAGCAGACAAACATGGGTCACTGCACAAGCTCTAGTTCACGTAAAATGACTATTGGACTTTGTCTTTGTTTTAGTCTTTTGTGTGATTTTCAGTGGAATTATTCTATCTAAAAGCACATTTTCTAATTCATGGTGTGTAAATCTTTTCTCTTAAATTCCCCTTTCTGTTCTCTAGGTGAACATCATTCCCATAATTGCTAAAGCTGACACAATATCTAAGAGTGAACTCCACAAGTTCAAAATCAAGATTATGAGTGAGCTGGTTAGCAATGGCGTCCAGATTTACCAATTCCCGACTGATGATGAAGCGGTGGCTGAGATTAACTCTGTGATGAATGTAAGTAAAAAGGACTTGGAATGGCATGGCAGTAAAAATATTAGTGGGTTGGTTAGCGATCTGTTCTTCTTAACACAGCCCATACAGAAAGAAAATGCTTGCATTTTCTGAATGAATGCAAAGCATTCTCTGATTGGATGAAGTAGAAAGCATGACTTCACTGCCCAGGCCTCTCGACCAATCAGAGAGTACTTTGCATTCATTTAGAAAAAGGCAAAGCATTCTCTGAATGGCATCTGTGCCAAGCAGCTGACCTCCTGTGTTCAGAATGCAGCAGGGCAGCCGGGCACAGGACGTGGAAGCAAGTGGAGATCAATATCCATACCCAAAATTCTTCTTTATATACGGTATTTTACTTATGTTTATAGAAAATCTTTTGACAAAGATCTTGTCAAGCTTTAGTCTTTCTCATTGTGTTTTGATAGAGACTTAATCTTGGCTTATACCTTGGAATTTCCTGTACCTGTTCTCCGGTTTTATGTTATCTATTATTATACATCATGTTACTACATCCAGCATTGATTTTCTTTCTCTTGAGAACCTGCTTGCTTGTTACTCCTATGTATGTTGTAGTGCTCCACTGCTCTCTAGTGGCAGACAAGTGACTACAGAAGCTGGTTTTAGCTATGGGTACCAGGTTTGGTTTTTTTTCTCCAAAATCTTAGCCGTTCCAGCAAATGTTGTTTTTTTAGGGCTTATTACTCTCAAATTTAAGAGATCTCGGAACCACTGAAAAAATGTTGTTCTCATATACTTTTTGTTTGTGACACTGTGTGCTTTTGGCTATCAGTGATTCATTTTGTTATCTACTGTTTTCACTTGAAGATCAGTGGATGTAGAAATGACCCCAATGACACCTTGACTCCACTCCTACAGATCTGTGTACATAAGTTTTCCTGCATGTTCAAACAGTGCTGCAAATCATGGCAAATTCTTTTCATAGTAGGCAGGATACAGATTACCTGTGCAGTTTGCAGGTTTCATTCATGCAGCAGCTTATCTTTGCACTCCTGAAACAGAGGGGTACAAATTGTGAGACTGAGTGCTACCAAGGAGGAAGCTTTGGGAAACAAGGTGCACCAAAATATTCAAATTAAGTTTTTTGGGTTTTTTTGGACATTCCCTTGTACGCCTGACATGTTTTTTTTTTTTTTTTTTTTTACATGGTTAAATATTGCCAATTATTGTTTTACATCATTTGTTGTTGCCCTCACTTTACTGTTGGCTCTCATGTCTGATCCTTTATCATATTTATTGATATATCCCCATTATAATTTTTGTGTTTTAGGCTCATCTCCCATTTGCTGTAGTCGGGAGCACAGATGAAGTAAAAGTTGGGAATAAGCTGGTGAGAGCCAGACAGTACCCATGGGGTGTTGTTCAAGGTATGCGTGAATGGAAAAATGTTTTTTGTGTGTAAATATTTAAAGTGGATGTAAACCCCATTCATGAAATCTGACCTGGCCACATCGGTCTGTAGTGTTTTACTTATCGCTCTCAAAATCCCTAAGTCCCATGTCTTCCTGCTGCTCCATTCCTCTGTTATTAGAATAGCAGCTTCTGACAAGCTCTCCGCCACACGCGATAACAGCAGCTGAAAGTTTGTGTGGGGATGGAACTCGGAGATGAGCAGAGAACTGGTCTATTCACAGCACAGCTCTGCAAGTTACTTCATTCCTCTGGCTGAGTGGAAGGAGGGGGGGGGCCCTTTTTCCTCCAATCAGCTCATATACAGTGTATGCCCAGACTCCCCTCCCACGGCTGAAATGGGAAGAAACATTTCTAAAAGGATGTGCACTTTCTAAAGAGTCTAGAAAGCTGAAGACAGCAGATATACATGTAAAACTTCTGTAGGCGGTTTTTTTTTTTTTCATCTCTGTGTATCATCTGAGGCTGTTCACTTCACTGGGTATATGTGAGGGTTTACATCCACTTTAACATACTTTTATTTATGATTAGAAATTGTATAGTAAACCATTCTACTCGTGGCTTTGAAGAGCTTCTAAAGAACTTGTATCTAGACAGAAAAGACCATCGCTGCTGCTGCTTGATTGACCTTGTTCAGCAAACCTAAAAACCTGTACTGAGAAAATATAGAGGCAGTTGCTGGCCTTTCCCTCTAAAAATACTTTATGCCTTGCTGTCATGGTGACCCGGGGCTTTAATAATTTCTGAGGTACGGATCTTGGAACAGACATGTTGATCAGGGACAGCCAGGCAACTGGTAATCTTAGGTCATCAGGAGTATTTCCTGTATGTCTGTAAATACATATTCCTTTTTCATGGTATGAATGTTAACAACCACAGTTTCTAGCTGTTTTAACAAAATATGAATGTTCATGATATTGGACAAGGAATCTATCAATACATGTAGTGTTGGGTGGGCCATATCCCCTAGAACACGCTTCAAACACAAGGCCTGAAGGTGAATCTGGCCCGCCAGGCCTTTTCCTGTGGCCCTCGCACCTTTCCTGCAGGTGCAGCACCCCTCTCGTCTTCACCCCCACCTTGTCTCAGCAGTCAGCAGCAGAGAGGACGACAGAACTCCTCCACCAGATCCTGCAGTTTCCCGTGCAGCTGCAGCACCCCCTGTTCTCCATCTCCCCCTGGTCTTAGCTTTGATCCGACTCAGGCAGCTGACTTTAGCCTACCTCTGGTCCTCCTCCAGACCCTGCACTTTCTGCTTCCCATCTCTGCACCCAACCTCTTCCCGACAGCAGCACAAAGTAAAGGGGATGCACTGTGATATAAGGAATGCTGGGGGACTCTTGACTTCTGATGGTGGGCCCTTAACATCTGATGTAAGTGGGAGTGGAGTGTTCAGCTGGCCTTTGAGGTCAACCATAATGCTGATACGGCCCACAATGAAACTGAGTTTGACACCCCTGCTCTAGAAGACTTAGTCTCCCAAGTGTTCATTCAAGGGTCACTCTGTGACATAAATCCATTATTAACTCTTAAGTATGTTGTGCATATTGTGAGGTGTTCTTCATAACATGACTGAGTGCTTTCTTGTTGGACCCTTGTTTAAATACTTTTCCAATTTTGTTCCTGTTGTGTATCCCACTGAGGAATGTTTACCGCTCAGGTGAGGGTACTTGCTATAGTCCCATGCAGAGGCTCGCCGCCATTTATACCAACCGCGGTGGTGTGCGGCCATTATCTCTCTCTCCTGTTGTGTATCATTTAAAATGTATTTTTTCCAGGTACAGTTGAAACCTTTTTGCATGTATTTTATAGTGTTACTAACATTTGTTTCTCCCGTAGTTGAAAATGAGAGTCACTGCGACTTTGTGAAGCTGAGGGAAATGCTGATCCGGGTCAATATGGAGGATCTCAGGGAACAGACGCATACGCGCCATTATGAGCTGTACAGGCGTTGCAAGCTTGAAGAGATGGGTTTTAAAGACACTGACCCAGATAACCAACCCTTTAGGTAGATACAAGGGAAGGGTTGGAATTTTATGCTGGAACATGCTATTAAATTTCTACAGTGGGACTGGTTAAAGTGTTTGTTAAGCAATATAAGAGAAACACTGCCAGACCCTCTATTAGAGCCTGGCAGAGCACACTACATTAGTCTTTTATATAAATGAGCGCTGTAAATACTGACTTACAACGATCTTCAGGCCGGTCATGTGACTCGCGGCTGCTGCTGATGGCTTCTGCAGGAGGGGCCGTAATCTCCCTCTAACGTCAGCCGGGGAGATCACGTGGCCACTCAGCCTCTCCTGCAGTAGCCCTGGAAACCATCAGAAAGTCACGGCCTAAAGATCGCACTAAAACGATATTTACAGAGCTCGTTTTTATAAAAGACTACTATAGTGTGGTATGCCAGGATATAATAGAGGGGCTGGCAGTGTGCATTTACAATTTTAAATGTTACTAATAACGGGGGAGGGGGGGGCACACAGACGCAAGCTGACAGGCAGGAAAGAGGGGGTGAGGGGGAGAAAGGAGAGCAGTGGAGACGGCAGCGTGTGACTAAGGGATGCACTCAGATCATGGTGGTCAGGGCGCAGTAGCCCTGATTTTCGTGGTCTGTATAGAGAGTACATTCAGGAAGGGTTTTTTTTTTTTTTACAGTTCAGAGGGGAGCAGATTACGCCGCACAAGCACTGTGCTGTTCTGCTTTAAAGGACCAGAAAATCATTTTTATTTTTTGGGGGGGTTAACAAACACTTTAAAGATGCTGTATGTCAGCACACATTACAGCTGTACAATTTATAACAGTTCCATGGTGCATACAGTCAGATGCAAAACCATTGTAAGAAAAGAAAAACTGAATTAAATAATATCTAGTAACTGTGCAGTTCTACATATATACTATCACAATCATTTGATTTTGTATAATGCTTAACGACATGCTGTCTTGTGAAAACAGCTGAGCTAACGTTTATTTTTATTATGAAATTTTAAGTGGACATTCCAAGAAAAATGAAAGGCCTTTGTTACTGCTAGTCCCTACCCCAAACTAAAATTGTAATTTTAAAAGAATAGCTTTCAGTAAAGTGTAACTAAAGGCAAAACTTTTTCTTTTTAGTTTTGGATAAGAATGCATATAGAGTGCAGAGGGATTAGAACATCTGTAAGGTATTATTGCTGTCTTTGCTCCTGTTAGGAAGATTCATCCCCTCTGTATATCCTGTTTACTGTTATCCTAATGGAGACACTAGTTCTGGTGACGCACTGGGATCCCCTCACTTTGCGGGGATTTCTCTCACTTCCTGTTTTGGCTATAGGACAGGAAATAAAGGGAAATCTCCCTAATGAGACAGATGGCAAAATAAAAAACCTGACTGGGGTACTCTCTCCAAAATGGAAAAAAAAAATGTTTGCCTTTTAGTTACAGTTTAAAAAAAAAATAAATAAAAAATTCTAGTACTTCCGGGTGATGCAGACAATATCCCTATGCCTCACTTATGCCATGCGAGAAAGCAGGGGGATGTTAATCGTGCAGGAATGCAGTATTACAATGGGCTGGATTATGTGACCCCAGCTTTCCCATGATGCACAGTCAATGGAATTTAAAACAGCCCTAATGGCATTTTTCTGTCAGTAACATATAAGAAATATCCGTGCTAGATGTGCTTAAAAAGTAAATAAAATCTGAAAATAGTAAATAATAAAGACAGCTGCTAGCACGGGTCAATAGATAAACAACCAATAACAATCAATATACATATCGTGCAGCACTATCACTCAATGAACATGTATAGCATGATCTCAAAAATTTTAATTAACATTGTGAAAGGTAAATGGGGGGGGGGGGGAACAAAAAGGGGTTAAATAATGAGTTAATCAAAAAAAAAAAAAAAAGTCCATAAAGCATTCAAAAAAACTAAAGTCAATGAAAGAAGAAAAATAAATTAAGGTGTCCCAACAGATCAGAATCCAACAGGGGAGGGATAGAACAGATGATGTGCAAAAGAGAGCCAACTTCCCCAGATCCTCTGTATAAAACACTTCCAATGCAAAAGGATGGCAGCTTACCAGAATGTGGTGGCTTCCACATTAATGGAAAAGCCAACAACGCACTGGAGAAAACTTTTCCCAGGTGTATCCATAGAAGTACTGGCGGTCCTGGCGTGCTTCACATCTCAAACTCATACCCAATGCTTGTGCATTAAAATATAAAGAATCATAGCGTGATACTGTATAAAAGGTGGTTTATTGAATATAAGATGCATTTACATGATGAGCGTGTTGTCATATAAAATGCTGCCGCCATGGACATATCGAGCGGCGAGGAGTGTGGCGATGTCATGTCTGGTCCCACCAATGGGTGGGACCAAACGCAACGTCACCACGCTCTTCGGCCGCCAGCACCTCTACGGATACACCTGGGAAAGTTCCCCACTGCGTTGTTGGCTTTTCCATTAATTTGGAAGCCACCACATTCTGGTAAGCTGACATCCTTTTGCATTGGAGGTGTTATACAGAGGATCTGGGGAAGCTGGCTCTCTTTTGCACATAATCATCTGTTCTATCCCTCACCTATCGGTAACATTACCAACGTGCAGCAAATTCAAATTGTTCTTCCTACCACCACTTTAAGAATCTGTCAATATGCCATATTCTTAAAGAATTACCACCGGTTCTCTAATTACAAATCCGACAGTACGTTGTGTTTCCCTGTTTATAAGATTATTGAATTGTACTGTCTGGCAATGTTATGATGTGTAATTCCTAATTGCCTTTTTGTTTAGAATATAAAAAAAAAAACAGTACAGAGGCATACCAATACTAAGAGCAGGCAGTGCCTGTTGTCGTGTATGAGACTGCTTCCCAGAGCAGGCAGCGCCTGTTGTCATGTATGAGACTGCTTCCCAGAGCAGGCAGCGCCTGTTGTCGTGTATGAGACTGCTTCCCAGAGCAGGCAGTGCCTGTTGTCGTGTATGAGACTGCTTCCCAGAGCAGGCAGTGCCTGTTGTCGTGTATGAGACTGCTTCCCAGAGCAGGCAGTGCCTGTTGTCGTGTATGAGACTGCTTCCCAGAGCAGGCAGCGCCTGTTGTCGTGTATGAGACTGCTTCCCAGAGCAGGCAGTGCCTGTTGTCGTGTATGAGACTGCTTCCCAGAGCAGGCAGCGCCTGTTGTCGTGTATGAGACTGCTTCCCAGAGCAGGCAGCGCCTGTTGTCGTGTATGAGACTGCTTCCCAGAGCAGGCAGCGCCTGTTGTCGTGTATGAGACTGCTTCCCAGAGCAGGCAGCGCCTGTTGTCGTGTATGAGACTGCTTCCCAGAGCAGGCAGTGCCTGTTGTCGTGTATGAGACTGCTTCCCAGAGCAGGCAGTGCCTGTTGTCGTGTATGAGACTGCTTCCCAGAGCAGGCAGTGCCTGTTGTCGTGTATGAGACTGCTTCCCAGAGCAGGCAGCGCCTGTTGTCGTGTATGAGACTGCTTCCCAGAGCAGGCAGCGCCTGTTGTCGTGTATGAGACTGCTTCCCAGAGCAGGCAGCGCCTGTTGTCGTGTATGAGACTGCTTCCCAGAGCAGGCAGTGCCTGTTGTCGTGTATGAGACTGCTTCCCAGAGCAGGCAGTGCCTGTTGTCGTGTATGAGACTGCTTCCCAGAGCAGGCAGTGCCTGTTGTCGTGTATGAGACTGCTTCCCAGAGCAGGCAGTGCCTGTTGTCGTGTATGAGACTGCTTCCCAGAGCAGGCAGTGCCTGTTGTCGTGTATGAGACTGCTTCCCAGAGCAGGCAGCGCCTGTTGTCGTGTATGAGACTGCTTCCCAGAGCAGGCAGCGCCTGTTGTCGTGTATGAGACTGCTTCCCAGAGCAGGCAGTGCCTGTTGTCATGTATGAGACTGCTTCCCAGAGCAGGCAGTGCCTGTTGTCATGTATGAGACTGCTTCCCAGAGCAGGCAGTGCCTGTTGTCGTGTATGAGACTGCTTCCCAGAGCAGGCAGTGCCTGTTGTCGTGTATGTGACAGCTTCCCACACAGGGCTGTATCCCCCTAGTCCAAAACTAAATGTAAATGGGGATATGAGTGATGTAATTGCCCATATGTGGCAACGGTGCACGGAACCTGATGGGTAACCAGTCTCCCAGTCTGCTTTACTTTTCAGTGACAACGCACGACAGAGGGCAGATTTGAAAGCTTCTCTTAGACTGAATAGTGGATCCACCCATTGCCGTGTGCTATCGATCAAAGAGTAAAGCGGTCCTGATGGGGAACTAGTCTGTCAGTTCTCCATCAGACTCCACCCACTCCAGTACAAAACTCCCCAGCCGTGCGCCTGACAGTGTGATGTGTGCAGTGTCTGGAGGTGGGAGTGAAAGACTGTACATTGTGGACACTCCTTCCTTAGTACAGACAAATTCATGTACCTGTCTGTGACGAGTACATAAATTGGGCACAAGCACCAACACTTTTTGGTGCTGCACCCTAACTGGTTTCTAAAGGGTTTCTACGACTTCCTCTGCTTTGTACATTTCTTTTAATAATGCTTGTGCTCTCAGTCTTCAGGAGACTTATGAAACTAAAAGAAAAGAGTTTCTGGAGGATCTGCATCGGAAAGAGGAAGAAATGCGGCAGCTGTTTGTCAGCAGAGTGAAGGAGACGGAATCTGAGCTGAAGGAAAAGGAGAGGGAAGTAAGTGCCTCTTTCCGATGATCTTGGTTTAAACCAAGTAACTAAAACATAGTTTGTTATTCTAATAAAATAGAAAACAAAATGAAAGCATTACCGCCATCTAGTGGTAGCTTGTCAGTTCTGATGTTTAACTTGATATTTTTAGAGCAAAATATACATATGGTAAATGTAATGATAAACATCAGAAATTGCCTTGAGGAAAGCAAGTAGTGATCTGTTTTTGCTCATGAATAATGCTGCAGGCTTCATGAGAATATATCTTTCTGTGCTTGTAGCTTCAAGAGAAGTTTGCACATCTGAAGAGGATACACCAAGATGAGAACAGAAAGCTGGAGGATAAGAGGAAGGAGCTGGAGGACGAGATGAACTCCTTCAACAGGCGGAAGATGGCAGTGGAATCATTGCAGCCTCAGGGATACCAAGCATCTTCCCAGCAGCCTTTAAAGAAGGATAAAGACAGAAAAAAGTGAGTGTTTACTTGTGCTCTTTTTACAGTTTTCACTTCAGTATTTCTATCCCTATTGCACTGCACAATGCCAATATGAGGCAGATTTTCCTTTCTGTATAAAGTTGGATGTAGGCACATGAGGACACAGACAATTTTCCTGGCATCCATCAAACTTAGGGGAGCTCCGCTAAGGCCTGTGAGTTCTTGCTGCTGCCATAGACATAGGTACTAACTATCTATGTCAATGGCAGCAGTAAGAGCTCCCAGGCTTTAGCTGAGCTTCCCTTAGTTTGGTGGGTGCCAGGAAAATTGACTCTCTTCGTGTGCATGAGATTGCAAAGTTTGTTTTTTTGTTTTTTTTGTTTTTTTTAAAAAAAAATTTATGTATAGTCTTTGGTAAATAAGGCTGTTCATTCAGATGAAATTGTGTCCAGTGAGCTCTATTTCCTAAGTTAACAGGAAATAGCTGTGTCTTTACTTAGCCCAAACACTGTGACATGATTACATTACTACAGGTATTTTATTTACGTAATGCTTTACATACTGTACATTGTCAGTCCCTGCCCTCAAGTAGCTTACAATATATAGCCCATATCTCACAAACATACCTGCACATACTAGATCTAATTTAGTCAGGAGCCAATTAATCTACAAATTTGGAGTGTGGAAGCTAACCAGAGTACCCGGAGGAAACGCACACAAGCACAAGGAGAGCATGCAAACTCCATACAGGCACACTATAGTTGGGATTTAAACAAAGGACCCAAGTGGTGCAAGACAGAAGTACTAATCACTAGGCAAATGTGTTGTCTTGCCTTGATCGGTTTCCAAATTCCGATTTCTTCTACTCTACATGCCCAGTGCAGGTAAAAGAAAAACTCCATGAAGTGGATTGCACCTTCTCCCCAATCTGGGTAATAGTAGGTTTCAGGATCGGAACTAGAAAATGTGCTGCTCCTGATTTAACAAAAAAATAAATATCTTCTCTTTTAAATGCATTTGCCAGTCCAGCATGATATTTTTTCATTTAGGCAGTTTTCACATTGGTGCGCTGTGCTTTGGTTGCAGCGTTGGGTGTATCTGCAATTTTCGTGCACTTTACCTGCGGTTTAAGCCACAGTCCTATAGACTTTCTATTACGTTGCATGTTTTTGCAGATGATGCAGCATTTGGGACTTTTGGTGCGCTTTCAGAAGATGCGTCAATGCACAACCTAATAGAAAGTCTATGGGACTGCAGCTAAAACTGAGGATAAAGCACAAAAAAAAAACAAAAACAGATACACCTGCACTGGAGCCAAACTGCAACACACTAGTATCTGCATTCAGCGCATAAAACCTACTAACTGAGCAGTTTTTCCCTTGATTTTATCCAGTACGCTGACTGCTCTTTTCTGACTGTATAGGCTAGACACACATGGTCCAATTTATCAGTGAGGCAGGGGGGGTAAGACAGCACTAGCTTATTAGTGGAGGAAGGTGGTGGGAGATCTAGTATTAGTCAGCCACGATGTTACAACGCATCAAATCACTTCTACTCCTGACATGTCTTGGCAGTTTGTGTCTGCAGGTGACCCGTAGATGTTGGCTTATCCCTCAATAGAGTCAAAAACCTCTGGAACAGGGGACTGTCTACTAAAGCCTATGGGTACCTGCACTGAATCTAGCAGCTGGGGATCATAACGTAAATCTGTTACAAGGGAGGCTGTCATTGCTGACCATTTCTTGGGAAATAGCTAGTTGCCTGGATGCCCTGTTGATCCTATTTCTTCAATATTTTCACTCTCTGATCTAATAAAAATATGCAGATAAGGTATAGGGTATGCATTCTGCATACTTGTTCTAGATCGGTGACTCAGAAAATCTAAAAGTCAGTGTGTCGAGCAACTAGGTAGTTGGCAATAGCAGCCGCCGAGTGGTCTAAGACTTTAGCACAATAGCATTTGTTCCTGGATAGCAATAGCAATAGATGTTAGCTGGTGCCTGGAGTTGCCCTTTTAAAGCCCCATTCTATGCAAAAATATAACAACCTTCCCATCCACCTCTAACCCATACTGCAGAGAATCTTTTTTTTCTTACCTGATGATCTACCTCTCTTAAGTCCCCTGCTAATTCAGCAATGCAGACAGTCCATCACCTGTTGGTCCTCTACTATCCCCTCATACCAGTGGGGCTTTTCTTCTGGATTCTGAGAGGACCCACCACTGGACAGCAAAGAGGAAATGTCCATGTCATTCAGGCAGTGATGTGGACACCTGAAGAAGGACTCTGGGTAATAAAGAAGGCTCGGGACTGCAGAGTCACATGACTGCAGCTTTAGGGGAGTGCAAAGGGAAAATAGTCATATTTTAGTTTTTTTACTGCAGCCAAAGAGAGAGGCTTTAACAAAGGTTTCTCAGTATGTGACAAAAAATATCCCTTCTACGGATTCCATGCTGTTCTCTCCCAGGATTATCTTCTAAGCAAAGACATTGCTTACTGTAGTTTATCTGCTGAGTCAGTTGAGCAGCATCTGCTGGAGCATGTGCTTGCAAAATTTCTGCATGAATGGAAACATGTACTTATAGCTAAATCTGCCTAAAGTTCTTATTCCTGGGACTAACCTGTCTAATGTGGCAGTGTGTAGGTGACTGAGGTGTATATTTAACACAGAATAAAAGACTGAGAATGATAAAGCAATTTTAAACAATAATAATAATGCAACCAAAAATGTAACTTCCAGATTTATGAATAATTCATTGCGGATTCATCTGTTCTGTTACCCCCAAAATCCTATTTCTCCACTGCAAGTAGAAAGCAGGCTGTAGCTGTTATTCAGGGTAATGGAAAATGTGTCCTAACCTTAAATGAAGAAAGTGAAACCCCCTCAGATTTTTGAAGCAGTCCAATGTGGAAGGGAAACCTAGCGTAACATCATACCTGTGCCCGCCTGTCACATGTATATAATAATGGGGTGAAGGGCCTGTTGGTTATGTCCAAAAGGGACCAAAAAGTGGAGGAAAGAATCAAAGGGAAATCACACAGCCGTGGTTAACCTATTTTGAACATACTGCTTGCTTGGCTGTCCTGCTGATCCTCTTGCTTCATTATTTTAAGTAGGTGACGTGTAAGTAAGCAGATCGTTTGACTTGTCTTTTAACTTCCTGATCTAGTGACACACAATGGATTGACAGGAGGTCAGCATAACAGCCAGGCTATTAGCATTTTTATGAGGTGGTCAGCAATAGCAGCTCCACTATCCTCACATGACTGGTTTACTTTTAAAACAATGTATAGGTGCTTCCCCTCTTCCAGGGACAGTCCCAGGTTTCAAAACTTGTCATTGGAAAAGGCCAGATTTAAAGCAATTTCTCATCTGTGCACCTTCTTTTTGTTAGATGTTTAGGAGATTTGAGTATGCCTAATGTAATGTGAGGAGCAATTTATTGGCAATGGAGCCAACAATAAATCTGCTCTATTAGCAGTTATGGAATTGTCACCCACAGCCCCCTCTGCTGGTGATCTATTGTATTACCGCAGTAACCCTGTACAATACTGATGGTTTACATCTGGATAAAGAAGTTCTTTGAAGTAGGTACTGTATTTCCTATTACAGGGGTTGGGACAGAGGTCAGCAGGACAACATGAGGCACTGAATGCAGTGGAAAGCACCTTCATATACTAAATTCCTTTCGTGGATGTTTTTGGCTGCTCTTCACTGTACAGCTTTTTATACAGAAATGACTAGGGTGTAAATCATTAATCTTATTGCAGATATATGAAGTTTGTTGCCAGAGCACAGGGGCTGCAAGGAAACCTGAAGTGTTTTCTGTGACTTGGACAAGTGATGTAGTTTTGTATAGGCACTGGAGCAATCATTGCTTTGTATAACCAACAGAACAATAAGATTTGGGATAAGAACATTTTTATAATTTTTATAATGTATATCCCAACGTGCGCCCATGTAAAATTTCTATGGCTATTCCTCTGAAATAAACTAAGGGGCCAATTTATTAACCAGTATGATCTAACCACATCTATACTGCTGCCTTAAATAAAATGAATAGCTTGCCACATTTGTAAAGCATTGCATTGTGCTTTTACAGATTTGATTTTTGACCCTCCTAATATTAAAACCAGCAAAGCCCTAAAAATTTTAATGAATGGGTAAAGTGTCAGGAGCAGGTCCTGTCCTCATGTGGTCAGACTCTCCAACTATCATGTAGGCTTTTATGTAGGAATAGCCATTGCAGTGTGGAGTAAACAGCCTTCCAAATAGAAACTCCTGTTTAGTTCCATTTTGTACCACATTAGACCCCCACAGTTGCCATTCACAATGGCAGGCGTGAGTCCTGTAGTGCACAATAGTGTCCTATGCACACCTCAGTGGATTACTTAACTTTTCACAGCAAATGTTTCATTCTTTGCATTTTGATTTATTTCATTTATTATGCCACATCTGAATCTAGTTAACTGGCTGATATTCAGGACTCTTGTGTTTAACCGCTTTGCATCCTCTCAGTACTGTAAAAGTGATTGGGCAACTCTACAGCTGAAGTTGTGAGCTTGTGTCAACCATTTGTAAGTCCAGGTCGTTTATTTATATATGGGCTGTGGATGGAAGCTGGTTAAACGTGATCAGACCAAGCACAATTCTTTTATCTGTGATGTGATTTGAAATGAATTAGACATCACAGAAAAGCACTATCATTAACAAACCATAGAAAAACAAAATGATAAAACGATCCTGTTCAAAGATTTACATACCCCTAGCTTTTTAAGTAGTAATAAACCCTCAGCGCTTTTTAGATTAAAACATTGAGCACAATAAAAAAAACATTCCCCCATGAACTACTTGCAGTTTTACAACTTTAAGTGCTGCTGGCCCCTGCTCTCTCTCCATCCTAGGCTACAGGATGGGGCAGTCATCATGGCACCAGCTTAAAGTGGAATTAACATATTTTTTTTTCTTTGAATGGGCCCCCAGGAGGTTTATGTCATAATGGGCTAGCCTAGCATGCACAGTATATTGGCACAATATGGGAGTCTTTCCTGTCAAACCTCTCCAGCATTACACTGTTGGCGCACCAGCTGGTCCCATGCGCTTCATCTTCTCCTGGTCTTCCTTCCGGGTTCACTCTCTTTGGCCACGTGAATGGCCAGGCCATGGTGATGCACTTTATCATGACTCAAAGCAGTGACTTAAATGTATTCTGAGCATGCAGTGCTTAAAAGAACTGAGGTTTGAATGTCACTTTAACCAGTTCACCTGTACACTCCCTATGGACCACAGCAGTTTTTACATTTCTGATCTGTGTCTGTTGATCTGGCAATAACTTTGTTACCTAAAGTAACAAAGTAATATATATATATTTTTTGAAATACAAGAACAACTTTCTTGTAATACGTGGATAAATATGATAAAATATGTAACCAACAAAAATCTGCACTTTTTTTCTACTGTGATCGGTGTTAATTTAAAAAGAATTTAGATCAGAAATGTTATAGGTTAGAACAGTTCAGCCTTTTACAGTTTAACCAATTTATTTGTCCTGGGCATTTAAATGATGACATGCCGGAATTCCCTTTCAATGTTTTGTCAATAGGGCAGGAAGTGAAAGTGAAGGGAAATCTCCTTCATGGGACGCAGATAGTTCAACCTAACTAGGTATAACCCTCCCTTAAGCCTGGTTCACACTACTAGGTTTTTTTTATTCAACTATCCAATGTTAGTACAGCGATCTCCCATGCTGTGCTATTGTGTTCTGAGCAGGCGGCTCCCCACCAGAACACTCTGGTCAGCCAATGGGAGAGCCAGACAGCAGACCTTTTTCAGTCATGACCTTTCGACAGAAGCCGACCCAGCTACCATACACACAGGCCAAATGTCGCCCGGTTTCTATTGAACTAGCCGATGCCACCGACATTCAGCCCGTGTATACTAGGCTTTACTCTATCCAAAATGAAATAAAGTTTTCCTTTTTAGTTAGGTTTTAAAATTAACCCAAGCCAACCTTTTTTTGGCTAGAGTGCAGAAATGTTAGCACCTCTGTCAGTTTTCTATTGCTTTTTTCAATTGTTTTTATTGATGTAAACACAGCTGAAATATACTTTGTTGTGCACAGGTATATTCGATCAGACGTAGTTTTGCGCACATTTTCGGCTTGATAGCCTTTCTATTGCTGCCTGTATGCGAGTTAGGGAATTTTGTCCTCACCCAGACAGCACAGGTAGGAGCAGAAATCCTACCACCTATTACAGAAAGGGAAAAGAGGGCAAACTTTTTATTCTACATGTAAATAGGTTGCATTTAAAAGCTGAAATAGGGAAAGTTAATTGCAGCCTCCCCAAACCTAAACGTTTTAAATCAATTAATGAAGTAGGACCTGCTGAACTAACACCAGATTTGGTAATACGGTATTGGGGATTAGACAATATCCCAAAAAAGTGACAATTGATGATAATGAGGCTTAAGCCAGTCATAGACAGTTTTGAGTCTTTGCCGGTTCAACAGGAACAGGAGGAGATTCAAACCATGTATGGGCAGGCTGAATGTACCCAAGTTGATCACAACCAGCCTATCAGATTTTACATGCGATTATTGATAGCAGCTGTTATAGCCACTAGCCATAATCACTGTGTTCTCCCAGTGGGGGTGGAGAGGGAAGCCATTAGTGGCTCAGCAGGAGGGATTCCCCCATCAAAACTTAATGTGTTGATGGGGAAATCAAGCAGTTTTCTCTCCTGCAACCTGTGGTTGCAGAAAAGAAAATTGCTTAGTCTATGGCAGTATCCCAAAAAAAGGAGATTTGATAATACGGAGTATTAGACCATATCCTAATTATATGGGATGTGATCTAATGCTGGCCATACGCAGGCAGAAATTCATAAGAGCCAGTAGACAAACTGGTAGCAAGATTTCATACAATTTTCTAAGGGTGAATGGTTTCCGCTAGACTCCTAAGACCAGGATCTAACACGCTCTAGGTATAAATGGCACAAGAATACAGCGTCCAGTAACTTATTTTATGTTCTGTTTTTAACTTTTTTGTTTACCATTCTTTTTGTTTTAATCTCACCTTCATTTTATGTTTATTTTCTTTTCAGTTAAGATGCACAGGCTTACATGACAAGATTGGACTTGCAGGTTCATGTCATTTAGTTTCTTGAATTGTCACCACATGCCATCCTTTTCTCTTAACATTGTGAGCGGACCAAAGCATACAGGAAACCTGGAGACTACACAGTTTACAGCTAATCAATTCTTTTAATAAGTGCTACAGGTATAATGTGAGACTTGTTCATTCTAGAAGCTTGAAGCTCTCTAACCATCTATGCAACATCATTTTGTATATATACAGTTCTTAAAGATGCTGTATTTTTAATATGTTCATAATATAACCTATCTGGGACAGCCATGTTTTAGGACTTTATTATATTGACTTGGTATGGTTTTGCTATTTTTTTTTTTCATCTGTTTTCCAAAATAAGTCTGCAATGGAAATAAAATGTACAACAAATGCTCATTTCCTCTCGCATTTGATGTAGATAAAGTTTGACTCCATCGCAAGTGAAGTGGAGGCTGGCCAATAATGCCAAGTTGAAAATCATGGGAATAGAGTTACTTTAGAGTTTAAATGGCAAAATATTACATGAGCAAAAAATAACAAAATATTCAAAGCCTTTGATTGATCTATTTTCTTTATCTTTCAAATAGTATACACATTTTACATCCATTTGATAGATGGGAAAAAAACTGTCAATATATTTAGTACTAGGAGGATGCTGACTTTTTAGGTCAGCGCAGTCTTCTTACTAACCACATAAACTTCTCTGGTATAGAAGTACAGCCTTTAGTATGAGTTCTGTAGCCTCTTGTAGTGCTCTGGCTTTACCTTCACCCAGACAAAACCTAACGCTGGCCATAGCAGGGGAATATCCAGGGACTCCTGCTGCTGGACCTTGTTTGTGTAATCTAAGTGTTACATAAAATGGTGAATAATGATGGATTTTGCCACAAGTGAAGGTGCTAGTTTACTTTTCTTAAAGCAAAAAAAAAAGCAAATTTTTTATTTTAAAAAGTTATCAGTATGGTGATGTGTAGACTTTCACCAAGTGTTTTTTTTTTTTTCATTTCATTATTTCTCTTTCAGTTCATATGGGCAGATCAGCATTTTGTTCGTTTGTAAAGCATCAGTTGTTATATACATTCTCTACCAATACAAGCACTTAGTTTTTTTTTTTCATTTTTTTAATGTATTTTTTGGTAAACAAAGCTTAGGGTTCCGCAGCCTTAAAACATTCAGGTTATATATATTTTTCCCTGGGTCTGTGCTTACCGCCAGTTTGTCTTACAGCTTGGCATTTTATCCGTTTGCATATAATGTCTTTTTGGAACCAGCTTACACGTCGCTGTGCTTTTGTAAACGTATTGGCCTATAGTTCCTTTGACAAAGTTGTTTTGACTGCTATTATTTTATGATATATCTTTATCTAAGTGTATGCAGGGAAGGCATTCAGTTTTTTTGCTTTCTTTGGGTCTTTACTGTAGAATTTCCTTGTCAATAGGGCATTTATATAGGAGCTATCGCCTATATGGTTTCTCCTCCTATAATTTATCCCCAAACTGCTACCGTAATGGCTAGCTACCTAGAATGTCATCAGCACAACAGAGTCCAGTGTCGGGTATTTAAATGCATACAAGAACTTGGCAGCTTATTTGGGGAGACACTAGCCTCTTTACTCCAAATTTCTCATATGAAGCCTTGTGTCCGGAAAGTTCCTAGGGCTATAAAGATTAGAACTGACAATCCAGAATCTAAACTGTCAAGATCAGCCCTGCAGTTTCACTGGCATGTTTTGAAGTCAGTTGATCCTAGCTCTTTAAGCCAGCCATAGATGGAGAAATGTTCTTTTCTTTCAACCAAATCGCTCAATTCCCCATCAACACACTCAGTGTTGATGGGGAAATCCCTCCCGTGGAGCCATTAGTAATAACTGCATGTAAAATCCGACAGGTTGGTTTTACCCAAGTTGACTGATGGATCAACTTGGATACATTCAGCCTGCTCATACATGGTTTGAATCTCGGCTGGTTCCTGCTGAACTGGTCAAGATTCAAATCTTTTATGGCTGGCTTAAGGCTACTCGGTTATTGTTGTCATTGCACTAAAACAATGGGTTGTCCAAATTGTAAAATCATGGGTAACCTGTTTGGAAGGAAATCTAGGGGCTACACTGCTTACTTCCCTCTGAAAATGCTAATTAATTGGCTGTTATCTTTACTCACTGGTTCAAGTGTTAGAAGAAAGAGAGCTTACCATCCACAGCCTCCATGTTTCTCTCAGGAAAATTAAACTCTAAAATTAAAATCTAGATAAAACATTAAACCTTCGATACCTATTTGATAAATACATTTTTTTCACCCAGGCATAGCTGTAGTCAATTTGTTTCCCTTTTGTCAGTAATGTGGTAATATGAGAATCCCTGCTTGGAAAGTAGGAGGCGACTTCCTAAATGCACTTCCCGCACGCTGTCTCTAACATACAGAAAACCTAATGTAAGAAAAAAAGTAGTACAGATGCCACCTTCAGTCTGGATGTGACTAGTGATGCAGGAAGACAAAAGAAACAGACAGGCTTTAGGAGGTACACACCTTGTGACCATGTGAGGTGTTCCTTGTATTCTGGTGCAGTAAACTGCAGAAAACTTGAAATTGGGTACAGTGAACTTTCTGACTTTGGCACTGATTTTGCAGTGCTTGCTGGATACCATTTCACTTCATTTTTTTTTTTTTTTTGTTCAGTTCACTGATCTTTCAATTGTTGCCTACAATTACACTCTGACATATCTGCATTCTGTTGTGCATAGTTTAAGAAGCTGCTTTGCTTCTACAAAGTGCACCAAATGAACTGACATATGTGTATAATTGCATGTTATTTTTAAGGGCTCATTTTTTGTGAAGGGCTTTACAAAAAAAAAAAAAACCTTATACACCGTTTATCCACATTTCTAGAGATACCACAAACCATATTGCAGTATTCTACAGTGTAATAATGTGCAGCTGCACCCTGTAACTGAACATTTTTATTAATCCAGTAACACTGAGATACTCTACTCCTTGCCTCTTTCTCACACAGTTTTCTTCGCCCTGATGCTTAATCATGGGGCTCTAGGCTAATACCCCAGTAGGGTGCAAAAAGCGTGAAGTAAGGTAGTGCCTGGAAGGTCTAAACATTGCTGGATCCATAAAATCATATAACGTTATGGAGTGTGCTGCACATTTTTTAGTTGTGGTACATTGGGGGGGGTTGACGACGGAGCCTGGAGACCGCCAGCTCCTGTGGCAAAAAGCATGGGAGCTTGAAGCAGTATCAGACCTGTAAACAACAATCTAGCAATATCATTATAAAGGATGTATACAACTGGAAGTGGTCTGAGTGGCTCTAGAATGTCATGCACCTTATCCTGATTATTAAAGATAATGAAAGAGGAGGATTGGGATAATTGCGGTGCTTGAAATAATTGTTTTATATAAAAGTTACATAAAACCGTTTCTTTATTAATCTAGAAAAATGAACAAAGGGTTCAATTAAAAACCGTTATAGAGCATATACAAATTGCATATAGTGGATCGCTGGTATCCCAATAGAAAGAAGGTGGTCACAAGTAGGGGTTGTATCCCAACATGTTTCGCCAGTGATGGCTAGCTCAGGGAATTGTTTGGGACCACCAAAAATAACCCAGCTCTAGTACAAAATACAAAACATAATATCAGTTGATTATACAAATAATAAACGTACAAAAGTATGAAGAATCAAAAAGACACAAAACAGCATTTGCCATGGCTTCAAAGAGACACAATACCTACCTCCGCCAG
The DNA here is from genome assembly GCA_037952925.1 of Lithobates clamitans. Taxonomy (NCBI): domain Eukaryota; kingdom Metazoa; phylum Chordata; class Amphibia; order Anura; family Ranidae; genus Lithobates; species Lithobates clamitans. The sequence continues at coordinate 796,518 of JBBGZY010001902.1, forward strand.
TCCTGAACCAGGAAAAGGACAGAATGGGGGTGGACCCCACAAATCAATAACTGGGGGGGGTGTAGACTTAGAAAAAACCCCAGCCAGGGATAGTGCGAAGGAAACTGCACAGCCACAGGAGGTAAATAAAAGACCCAGCTAAAATATGAGGACAAGCAAAGAATTAATGATATACATGGCTATTGGACAAAACCCAAGGTCCAATATACAGTCAGCCAATGAACCTTAAGGGATACTTACTATGCTCAATGTTATAAAACAAATGGGTTCAGGGGCGCCAGAAGAGTTTTATAGTGTGGAAGAGAGACCAAAAATTGTCCTGAAATTTCAATAGAGCTTGTTTGTGTACGGTCTCCTTCGCGCTATCCCTGGCTGGGGTTTTTTCTACGTCTACACACCTCGCTCACCATTTCCTGGTTCGGGACTGGCAGAGGAAGGTATTGTGTCTTTGTGTCACTTTGAAGCCATGGCAAATGCTCTCAAATGCAAAGTCTTTGATTGTTACTTTGTACGTTCATTATTTGTATAATCGACTGATATTTTGTGTTGTATTTTGTGCTAGAACTGGGTTATTTTTGGTGGTCCCAAACCATCCCCTGAGGAAGCCATCACTGGCGAAACGTGTTGGGATACAACATCGACTTGTGACCACCTTCTTTCTATTGGGGTACCAGTGACCCACTATATGCAATTTGTATATGCTCTATAACTGTTTTTAATTGAACCCTTTGTTCATGTTTCTATATTAATAAAGAAACTGTTTTATATAACTTTTTTTTATATGTAACCCTTATTTCAAGCACCGCAATAATCCCAATCCTCTTCTTCCATTAACATTCTATAGGATTTGCTAATCTCAAAGGGTACACTCCCATGTACATACACTGAGGATTAAAAATGCTCAGCTGGTTTCTGGAATCAAAACTATATTCTGTACCACAGCAAGATTCTCAGCATGTAGGTCAGTGGTGGGAGAAAATGTTTCTATGTAACCACTGATCAGTATTGCGCAATATAATAAATGAGTGCATAGCATAACTGTTTTACACAAAAAAAAAAAACAAAAAAAAAAGACTACATTAGTAAATATTATGAAAGCATCAAATAGACAACTCCAAGTATTGCCTTAGATATTATATATTTTCCATTTTTCTATTGGATGTGTTAAAAATATGTCTAATACGATTGAGTGGTTTGATAGTGTATACAAATGGTTTCCAGACTGCTTAACTACTAAAGCATGTAAGTATAAAAGCAAATTATGTTTACCAAGTTTCCTTATCCTGGTAGGAAATGTCATTTTGTGGTGGCCAAATAATAATCCTGTGTTTAAGATTCATCTTTAAGATCATCATTAAGAAAACATTTTTTTTATATACATGTTTTTCATTATACCATTGTGACTGTATAATTTTAATCTTTTCACTTTTTTCTCACTTTGTACTTTTGTTTCTTTGTATTAAATCTCACTTTGGGTTTGCATTGCGTTTTGTGTTTTATTTCCATTATGATTATTGTGTGATACAAATTTCTACCTCTAACCTACATGTACAGTAAATTAAATACTATAGCATTAAAGGACCATAACTAAAACAGCTGTATTCTTGTAGCTATAAGTGGGCAATATCTGCAATGCTAAGAATGCGTTTAGGTTCCTGAGCTCAAAAATAGGGTGTGTATCTATCCCCTATAATGCAATACAAAAATAAACCCACAAAGGGGTATGGGAGGGAATTGGGAGGATACAATACCCAGGAGATAATGTAAATAAATGAAAATGATGTAGAGATAAAAAAATACAAGACTTATTATAGCAATGTAAAAAACCCTCAAGAGGAAAGACGTTTTAACAACATTAATAAAACAGTCACATCATAGTTTCAGTATGGTTGATATTCTTTTCAAGTGGACATCATCTTCTCCTGAAGAAGTAAATTTGTTGAAACACGTTGGGGTCTCTGTCTGCTCAGTTCAGCTGTACTCCACATGTATGGGGTTCACCCCTTTTTGTACTCGCCATACTAAAAATATGATGCGACTCTTTTATTAGTGTTGTTAAAATGTCTTTCCACTTTTGAGATTTTTTACATTGCTGTAATAAATTTTGTAATTTTTTTAATCTCTACATCATTTTCACTTATTTGCATTATCTCCTGGGTATCGTGTAGTCCCAAATCCCTCCCATACCCCTTTGCCTCTTTTTTGGTCTGTAATGCTAATTCAATCGCTTCCCGACCGCCTCACGCAGATATACCGCGGCAGAAGGGCAGGTACAGGCAGATTAACGTAATTGTACGTTGCCCTTTAAAAGGCGGCTCGCGGGCACGCCCGCCAGGAACTCCGCGATCGCGATGTCTGTGGCGGTTACCCGTGATCGTCTCACGGTGAGGAAGAACGGGGAGATGCTAATGTAAACAAGCATCTCCCCGTTCTGTCTAATGACACTGTCACTGATCAGCTCTTCCTGTAATCGGGAGCGTTGATCAGTGACGTGTCACACACAGCCCCTCCCCCCCACAGTTAGAATCACGCCCTAGGACATACTTAACCCCTACAGCGCCACCTAGTGGTTAACCCCTTCACTGCCAGTGACATTTTTGCAGTAATCAATGCAATTAATGCCAATGGTCCCAAAAATGTGTCAAAATTGTCCAATGTGTCCGCCATAATGTCGCAGCCACGATAAAAATCGCTGATCGCCATCATTACTAGTAAAAAAAAAAAAAAATTTCAATAAAAATGCCATAAAACTATCTTATTTTGTAGATGCTATAACTTTTGCGCAAACCAATCAATAAACGCTTATTGCGATTATTTTTTTTACCAAAAATATGTAGAAGAATATGTATCGGCCTAAACTGAGGAAAAAAATTTTTTTTTTTTTTTTAAATTGTCGCTATTTTTTTTGTTTATAGCGCAAAAAATAAAACCCCCAGAGGCGATCAAATACCATCAAAAGAAAGCTCTATTTGTGGGAAAAAAAGGAAGTCTGTTTGGGAGTCATGTCGCACAACCGTGCAATTGTCAGTAAAAGCGACGCAGTGCTGAATCGCAAAAAGTGCTCTGGTCAGGAAGGGGGTAAAGTCTTCTGGGGCTGAAGTGGATATAGTTTGATTTCCTTTTATTTCACATGCCTTTATTACTATGTTTTTGTCCACATTTTCACGCAGACCAAGTTGTCCAGCAAAAGTTGTAGTCACAGGGGTTGAGACAAACGTTATCAGGAATGCTTACAACAGACGGCTTTTATTCATATGGTTTCGCCTTTTTTCCTGCCACTGATGCAAGGCATTCTTCATCACTTCCACAGGCACCACAACCTAACCTCTGTTTGCTGATCTTTCCTCTGGTGAATGAACCCAGAAGCTATGCATTTATGTGCTACATGTTATATATCACCATGCATGCTAAAGTAAGAACAATTATATATTATCAACTTTGTGTCACCTTGAACAATTTTTAGCACTGACTTTCGGTTTTGCAGTCACAATTTTGAAGGCTCAACATGTTGGGTACCATTTTTTTTTTTTTTTAAATACCTAACTGCCTCGTTTTTTATATCTTACCAAGAACGTTGGAAATGCATTGCATTTGTGTGCAAAAAAAAATTCACTTTATTGTGTGGTTTGTTTTTTTTGTTTTTACTGAAAATATGTCTGTTATTATGCACTAATATTGTGTGACTTTTTAACTACCACCATTTTATTTTCCAGAGTTTCTGCTTTCAGAAACTATATAATGTTTGCACATTTTAGGCCTGAAGATTAGCTAATATCCCCATTTTCACGCGTGTGCAAAAAATGCAAACACGGCTCGAAGAGAGAGGTTTAAGCCTTTTCCCAAAAGAAAAACAAATTGTTGTAAATGCTGAAATATTAACCACTTGCTGAACGGCTCACACCAATATGTCAGCAGAATGGCACTACTGGGCGAACCGCCTTACCCGTACGGCGGCTCCTTTAAGAGTCATACCAGGTGTGCCCGCTGCACGTTTCCGGCAGGTGCAATCGCGGGTGCGAAAGCCAGAATGGTGTTTTGTGTGTGTGTACACACAAATCCTTGTTCTGACAGGGGGAGGAGAAACAGAGTAGGAACAATGATCTGGCTCCTCCTCTAGTCAGTCACATCCCCTCACAGTTGGAAACGCACACTAGGGAACACATTTAACCCCTTGATCGCCCCCTAGTGTTAACCCCGTTCCCTGCCAGTGACATTTACACAGTAATCTGCATTTTTATAGCACTGATCACTGTATAAATGTCAATGGTCCCAAAAAAGTGTCCGATCTGTCCGCTGCAATGTCGCAGTCCAGATAAAAATCGCTAATCGCCGTCATTACTAGTTAAAAAAATAATAATAAAAATGCCATAAATCTATTTTGTAGGCGCTACAACTTTTACGCAAGCCAATCAATATACGCTTATTACGATTTTTTTTTTTTCTTTTTCTTGGTTAAAAAAAAAATGTAGAAGAATACATATTGGCCTGAACTAATGATGACATTTTGTTTTTTAAAAAAAATTGGGGATATTTATTATAGCAAAATTAAAAAATAAATTATTTTTTCTTTTTTCAAAATTGTCGCTATTTTTTAGTTTATAGCGTAAAAAATAAAAACCGCAGAAGTGATCAAATACCACCAAAAGAAAGCTCTATTTGTGGGGGAAAAAAAGACATCCTTTTTATTTGGGTACTACATCGCACGACCGCGCAATTGCCAGTTAAAGCGACGCCGCACTGTATCACAAAAAAATGGACCAGTCAGGAAGGGGGTAAATCCTTCCAGGGCTGAAGTGGCTAATCCGTCACCCAAAGAGAAGGTAAACACCGCCTTTTTTTTTTTTTCTGGTCTGCAAAGTAAAGGCATAATGTGCTAGTATGCATCGCATGCTAGCACATTATGTGAAACTTACCTGCAAATGAAACCCTTGTTGTCACCGTTGGAGGCCGCATCCATCTTCGCTCATCTTCCTTCTGGGTCAGCGGACTCCGGCTGTGTGACTGGCTGGAGCTGCATGACTTCACTCTCGCTCATTCGTGTGGGAGCCGCCGGATACGGCACAGGTCTCTGAAGATACGGAACGGTTGGCCATTTCTTCAGAGCACATGCGCCTATAACGTCATTGACGGAATATACAGTAAACATCTCCTAAACAGTGCATGTTTAGGAGATATTTACAGCACCTATAGGTAAGCCTATAATAAGGCTTACCTATAGGTACAAAAAAAATCCATGAAAGTTTACTTCCTCTTTAATTCAAATCCAATTAAAACTACATGTCCATCTAAGACTACCCTGTCTACAGGGTGTCAATGCTGCAGTAATTTTATTGCAAAACAAACAGTGTTGTCACTCTGTTAAAGTTGAACATCAACCGATCTATTGGCAAAATCAATAGGTAATATAACTATGTAATGAGATGGACTCGGAAAGCAATTTATTGTGTTAATGCTAGAAACAAACTTCATTGTATGTATTTTTTTTTGCCACATAGCTACACTAGAACCAAACTCAATTGAGCTTATGCTAGAATATATTGAAGTGGAACTTTTAACCATAACTTGGTAAAAAAATCATTTTCTTTACAAAGGAACATAACTTCCACATTCATAAATATGCTACCAACATAAGTGTGTGCTGTAAATTGCCTCCAGCATTGCCCCTGTGTCTTCTGGGTGAAGGCTGCTAGTTTGCTGAAGCCCAGAGTACCTGGACAGCATTAAATCTTTAGGCTGGCAGCAGATCGGCCTCGACAAATTCAGCACAGTGCCTAAAAGCAAAGAGCAACTAAGCATGTGCAGAGTAGGGTTAGACTGTGTTGCTGGATTTTAAACAGTATAAGCGCTTATTGGCGAAATGTAAGGTAATGCTCTTGGGGGCTAAAAGCATAAATGCAAACCACTTACTAGGGGGGGGGGGGGGGGGGGGAGTCAAGGATGGAGAAAGTCTTGGGGGTCCTAGTAGAAGATGGACTGACAATGGCATGCAATGTCAAGCTGCAGCTACCAAAGGGCAGAATATTGGCATACATAAAGGGGATATACTCAAGAGATAAAACTATAATACTGACGTCTGTGCCATTGCTTCAGTTAGTATGCCGTTACCGGCGGCTCCCGTGCGCATGCGCGGGAGTGACGTCATCGTGGCTTCGGCCAATCACAGCGCCGGAGCCCGCAATACCCGGAAGTAACGCCGGGAGCAATGTCGCCGGAGCGCTGTATGAGAACAGCTGCGGGGGCTCCGATCTAAGGTACGCAATTCATAATAAGCTAGTATGCTATGCATACTAGCTCATTATGCCTTTTGTCTTGCAGGTTTTTTTCTGGGGGTTTTACAACCACTTTAATTACGAGGAACAATTACAAGCACTAAATTTATTCTCGCTGGAGAAGGGGACATGATGGAGATTTATAAATACCTCAATAGTGATCCCAGCGTAGGAAAAACGATTCAGTCTCAGGGCACGTAAGAGGACACGGGGCCAGTGGCGGAACTATAGGGGTTGCTGCATTCGCACTTACCGCTTTGGGGGGGGTGCGCTCAAGACCCAGCATCTCCCCCTGCACCCCTGGCTGTGGGTTTAACATGCAGGGGGGGAGATGGGAGGCAGCGATCAGCAGCTCTATGGTGCCCGTGAACCATGGTATCTCTCAGGGGCTTTTAGTTCTCTCTCTGAATGTATACAGTGGAGAGGGGAGGGACCTCTGATGCAGGCATGTATCGGCTTCGATCTTCAGTGAGTCGCTCTGCTTCTACACTCTTGATACATGCCCGGGTCAGAGGCCCCTCCCCTCTCCAATGGATACAGTTGGAGTGAGAACTACAAACCGCAGGGTGAGCCTGTAGCCTAAGGACACCATAGAGCTGCCGATCGCCTCCTCCCCCCAGGTGGGGTACAGAGATGTGCTGGGGGGTCCAAGGTGCACAGCGGAGACCAGCCAGGTACAGGGGAACCTCTGGAAGGGGGGGTGACTGTCTGGGCACCCTGAGGTAAGGGGGCGCTCCCTGAAGACCCTGAGGTAAGGGGGGGGCGTGCCCTGGGGACCTTGAGGTAAGGGGGGGCGCGCCCTGGGGACCCTGAGGTAAGGGGGGGGCTCCCTGGGGACCCTGAGGTAAGGGGGGGGGCTCCCTGGGGACCCTGATGTAAGGGGATCCGCACTATGTAACGATATTGCACACACACAATATACATGTGTATGCCCACCCAAGCGCATGACTTTCTTTACTTCGCTGCTATGGGCTCTAGCCCCAGATCTTTTGTAGACCTAGCAACGCCCCTGGTGGGGGCCTTTCCTGGTTTCTTGCATCGGGGCCCTGAAGATTCCACCCATTTCTGTGTTTATTAAAAGTCAGCAGCTTCAAAATTGTAGCTGCTAACTTTTAATAAACGGATGCTCACCTGTCCCACTGTCCAGTGATGCGGACGCCTCGCTTCTCCTCTCAACGGCACCGTCATTGCAGGTGTGGGCACCCGGCTGTGACAGGTTGCAGCTTCGTAGCTGGGTCCGCATGCGCGAGTCGTGCTGCGTATTCTGAATGGCCGGGCAATTTTCTGGGACCTGTTTCCGTGTCCTAGAAGATTGCAGGGGGGAGAGGGAACTTCCACAGTGCCATGAGCGGAAGTGGCAATTGCGCGGTCATGCGACGTAGTACTCAAACAAAATTGATGTCCTTTTTTTCCCCACAAATAGATCTTTCTTTTGGTGGTATTTGATCGCCTCTATGGTTTTTATTTTTTGCGCTATAAACAAAAAGAGCGAAAATTTTGAGAAAAACAAATTTTTTCCTCAGTTTAGGCCGATATGTAATCCTAAATTGCGCAAAAGTTATAGCGCCTACAAAATAGGTTGATTTATGGCATTTTTTAAATTTTTTAAATTTTTTTGTTTTATTTTTTACTAGTAATGGCAGCGATCTGCGATTTTTTTATTGGTATTGCGGTGGACAGATAGGACACTTTTGATCTAGATATATATAGATATAGATAGAGATATATATAATCTATAATTTTTTTTTTTAAACCATTGACATTTATACAGCGATTATACAGCTACTGATTACTGTATAAATGTCACTGCCAGGGAAGGGGTTAGTACTAGGGGGCGATCAAGGGGTTAAATGTGTTCCCTCATTGTGTTTTCTAACTGGGGGGATGGGACTGACTGGGGGAGGAGACCGATTGGTGTCCCTATATGCTAGGAACACAGGATCGGTCTCTTCTCCCCTAACAGGACATGGATTTGTGTGTTTACATACACACAGATCCATGTTCCTGCTCTGTCTTGAGTGATCGTGGGTGCCCGGTGGACAACGGGAATGTGTATCGCGCCCTATACCCCTTAAAGTGGCTGCTGTACAGCTGCGGCGATTCGTGCAGGAGAGCCGTTTTGCTGCTGTCAAATTTGACGGCGGGAGATCGGCATGTGGTTAAAGAACACAACATACAGGGATATGGGAAATAATTATTGGCACTGACACACATATATACCTACACAGGATGAACCAGATGGACTGTTGTCTTTATTCAACCTTCCCGACTACAGTATGTTTTTGTTTTTTTTTATGTTTTACATAGCTATACCTGCAAAAGGGACAAACTTAAAGTAAGTTAGCAGGACTTAATTTTCTGACTAAAGTTTCACTTTAAGGACCCTTTCACACGTTTGTTCATGTGCATTGCAATATAGAAGAAACTCACCCTGTTCATGACTGGTAAACTTTTTCTACTTGGTTTTATATAGTGTGATATTTGGGGGCTGTTGGCTTAGCCCTCCCTGGCTGTCTCAGTCCCCTGAGACCTCTAGATTCCCTCAGTCCTCTGGACTCGCCTAGTCATCTTGGCTCTCACCATCCTCCAGACTCACTTGGCCTTCTCCACTCTCAGCCTTATGGACAAGAAATCTCCTGTCTCCAGCATGGAGTACTGTCTCTTGAGCACACCTGTCTCTGTGCTCAAGCATGTCATTAAAATGGGTGTGCACACCTGTACATTCAGCCTGCGGGTCTTTTGCAAGATCTAGATACTGAATTGGAATATATTTTGTCCTAAATTCATGAAGAAATTGGCTTTTTTTTTTACTATTACAATTTTTATTTGATGTTTTATAGGAGAAAGTAAAAAAAAATTTTCCCCAAATTTTTGGTCTTTTTTTTTAAAATTTATATAATAAAAAATAAACTCCAGTGGTGATCAAATACCACCAAAAGAAAGCTCTATCTGTATGCAAATTTATATTTTTTTTTTTCACACAGTGTTGCATGACCACACAATTGTCAGTTAAATTAGTGCATTGCCGATTAGCAAAAAATTGTCAGCCTACATAGCTTTTTGGTCTGAGGAAATCTTGGATGTCTGGGTTTAGGGTCCTTTCCAGGGGCTATAAACTGGAGTTTCTTTCTGCTTCTTCCCCTTTCATGCTTTGAAACATGTTCTCGTCCTTATCATAGTGGGTGGACTTTCTCTCGTCTCAAGGGGTTTTTTGCCCTGTGCCAGCGATTGGACAATTCTAGGTTTCTTCTCTAACCTTCTTGGGGTTCATCCCTTTCCTGTTAAGGCACATTCTACTGCACCTGTTAGTGCTTCAAAGGCTTTTCAGTATCTGACAATTATTTCTCAGATTTAAGAAACTAATAGCTCCGCGCTTAGGTAATAAAAGAACTGCAGCCCCCCCAACACAGAATCACACCAATGTGGAATTCTAGAAAAATAGAGTCAAAAGAGGGGTGATTGGCGCTGTTCCACTGAAAGTGTCTAAAGTGCAAAAAACTAATGTGGTATATCAAGTGGCCACACGATACGCATACGTCCTGTTCTTCTGCTTTACTTCCGGGTGTGGAGCGAGCGGTGGAACGCACGCCGCACCGCGCTGTTGTTGTTTTTTCCCATTCAGTTTGACTGCCCATTAGGCAGCGGGACATTGTTTTGCCTGTTTCAAACCACATTTTCTAATAAAGCATATAATATTTTTACGGATTCACGCGATGGGGCTCATTTTTATTTCATATGGCTGTGCCTGCGGGGATTGACTGGAGCCAGCCCGAACACCGTGGACGGAGATTCCAGTAGGAGCTTTCACCGAGGACCATTGCTGCAGGATACAGCTTACAGGCTTGATACCCCTGCAGGGGTGTTTTCCTTCGGTGAGTGAGGGCACATTGGGGGGCTTTTAGAAGACTGGAAGATTTCACGTCACTAAGAGCACTGCTAGATGATTTGAAGAGACTCACTATCTGCACTTTATGAGGAACTTTTCCACATCAATATTTTTTATATATTTTTTATTAATAATTTGTTTTTGGGACATTTTGTGGACTGAAGATTTTATGATTAATTTTAATCTCTTTATGTGCATTCATGATTATAGGTTTCTATGTGTATTTTAATTTATGCACAATTGGTGTTTTTTATGCTCAGTATATGTTTTTTAATGTTTTTTCAAAGATTTTTTGGATAGATTTTTTGGGATTTCACTTCACTCTTTTATACTCACCTAGGTTTTGATCACCTCTTGTTTACTTAGGAGTTAACACACGCTGCACTTTGTATGGGGGTAGGTGTCGCACACACTTCAGGAATTCCCACACAATTGTGTTTTTTCAATCCTACATATTGTTAGTGTTGTTTAGTTTTTTTCACATTTTACTTGATATACCACATCAGTTTTTTGCACTTTAGACACTTTCAGTGGAACAGCGCCAATCACCCCTCTTTTGACTCTATATTTCTCAGATTTGCAAGGCTGACACCAGGCTTCCATTCACACGTTTAAAGGTTGGTGGCAGTGACCAATCAAAATCCATCTGAAGCACAGAGAAGGGAAACTGTGGAATTTAAATTCCCTGACCGCTGGAGTGGCAGTCCTTGACAGTTCAAGATCGGCAGAGGTGCATACAGTAGGGAGGGAGGGTGTTCCCTCCCCATCTTTTCTCTGTAAATGTGAACTAACTCTTCAAGTTCTACCAGGTGGATCTTTAGGCCTTCTCTGATGCCAGTTTTGGCCTTAAGGTGCTAGAAGCTGTCTGAGTCTGTTGAGCCTTATTGAACCGTTTGTTGTGTGGGCCTGTTGCTCTGTTGCCCAACCCTCAGTTGGGCTACTTTTGGATGTCATAGTCATAATGCTTTAAAGAATGTGTCAGTACTAGTTGCTCAGGAAAATAGGATTTCTGGCTTATTAGTAAAATTTATTTCCTGGAGTTCCCCTCTGTTTTTATGATCTTCCTATTGCTTGCTACAAGACTGAGGCTAGCTGAGAGTGGGAAGGGTTTATGTAGGATTGTCCTAGCTCTTGCCTAAAAAAAAAAACAAGGGTGGGAAGCTGAATTTTGGAGCAGCAAGCTGCCAAAGGGTCCCAAAGCCCCTGATTCTGGGAAACTTCATGCTGGAGGATATAGTCCTTTTAGAGAGTGTGTCATCATGGCTCTGTCCTTAGCTCCAGGTGGGACCACCTCCAGTCGGATTATCAGTCGCAAAAGGATCCTTCCTAGCCTAAAACTCTGATCTTGGCAAACTTCCTGGCTGATGGCCCTTAGAGTGCATGTCTTCGTAACTCAGTCTTTACCCAAGCTGGACTGAAAAGAGATCTCTTCTGGAGTAGGCAAGGAAGTCCAGAGCAAGTAGTAAATCCCACCTAGAGAGTCTTGGGCTTTCCCTTGAGTGTCAGATGCAGGCCCTCCCTCCCCCATCAAAGTATTGGATGAGTAGGAGATAGTCCACCCATGAGATATGATGGGGATTGCAGGGATCTGCCCTCTAAGAGAGCTTAAGATCAGTTGAAGTCCAGAATGTATTTGACCTGAGGACTGAGGCAAAAGAAAACAAAGCAGTCCAAACTGACCAAGCTTTATTCTAATCCTGTTGTAGGATTTATATATATCAGCTTAGAGAAAAAAAGCCAAGCCTGATCAGTCGCTACCTCTCAGGACAGGGAACTTGAAGAGATGAACAAGGGTGGAGTATTGCACCCTGCGACAGCAGATCTCATCTGAGAGAGAAGACTATAAAATCCCGGTATCAAAAGCAGGAACCAAAGCTTGTTGGACAGTGCTCATTTACTGCGATAATTGCCATGGTCTTTAGCAACAGACCCAAAAAAAACTATATATGGATTGGGAGTGAGCTAAAGCATAAGGGTTGTGCGACCTTTCCTGATCTGTCACAGCATCTGTACCCAGGCTCCTCGGGAAAGAGCTTTCCGGCTTGTAATAGTAAGGACATGCAAGCAGATCTAACTCTTAAATCCTTGCCCAGAGATGAAATCCACTTGAAGGAACCTAAGTAGAGGAGCTGCTTGTTGCCCAATTGGGCCACAAAATATGAATTCTTCCCAGAAGTTCTGAAAGTATACTCAATAAAATGTTGGAGAGATTCCTCTCCACCCAGATAAGTCATCTCTACCTCTCTCAGTAGACTGATCCTGGAAGAAAAAAAATGGAATATATTGCAGCTTACTCATCCTGAAAGGTGGTGGCTGCATTTGTTTTTGTTTTTTTTTTAAAAGCTTTTTACTTGGTAATTCTGTGAATAACACGCTTCCTGTGTCTTCATATCTCTGCTAATTTCTTCATTTTATCTGTTGAAGCAGTAATGGTTGTCAAACATGCTGAAATTCAAACATGGCTGCCTCTTTATCTGCATTATATGGTTGATTTATAGGACTAATGGCCTACACAATAAAGTAAGGTTTTTTTTTTTTGTTTTTTTTTTTGCTTCCAGTGGTGGTTGCAGAAAGTGACAGTTACCCCATTTCTGGCAAGATCAACATTTTCTGTTGATCTTAATGAAGCCACCACACCTAAGGAATGGTAACTGCAATACATTGCATTTGTGCTTTTTGGTTCAAAGGATAAATTCATGTTTGTAAAATAAATAAAATAAAATGCACATTTATTTTTTTCCTGCAATAATTAAAAAAAAAATTAAAATTACAGGAGCCCGTAAAGCATTGCACCCGTGATCAGCAGCTTGCGGGTGCCATGCAGGACTCCTGCAGACTGTCTGTGTAAGCTTGTACCTCATACATGTTGGCAGTTACACACTGACAGGAAAAGACAATGAACTACTTAGAGCAGTGATAGCGAACCTTGGCACCCCAGATGTTTTGGAACTACATTTCCCATGATGCTTAACTACACTGCAGAGTGCATGAGCTTCATGGGAAATGTAGTTTCAAAACATCAGGGGTGCCAAGGTTCGCCATCACTGACCTAGAGGGTGTAATAGTGCCCTGGTAGTTCATTGAGAACTACAAGCCGACAGCCGCAAAGGTTTTTTGTAGTTGTAGATCTCCCATTCACAGAACTTTTTTTTTCCTAAATGGTGGGAGTGAGTTCAAGGAGAAGATCCCAGGGCTTGCTGTTACTAGAGGCTGCAGGAGTGGGAACATGTTACATTTTCCAGCCTAAAAGTGGGTGGAACATGTTCCCAAAGGTAAACTTATCCTTTAAGTATATACTAACCACTTGCTGTCCAGGGCAATTTTGAAATTTTCACATACATGTTAAAATCAGTATGACTTTTTTTTTTTGGTAGAATTACTTAGAATCCCCAAACATTATATATTTTCTGAAAGCAGAGGCCTTGGAGAATAAAGGGGTACTGGCTGCAATTATTTTTTTTTTTTGTCACACAATATTTGTGCAGCTGTTTATCAAGCTCAAGTTTTCAGGAAAAAAAAAAATCACTTGAATGTTACTGCACACAAACACAATATAATACCCCTTGGTGTTTTAGAAAATATAAGAGATGATGTTGCATCGAGTAGAACCCAAATGTCAAGTTTAAGTTTAAAATTGCACACGCCCAAGATATGGAAACAAACTATTGTAAATAAAACTAGAGTTAATCATGAATTATAGCCCTATAATTTTTCCTTTCACATATGTGTGCCAGACCTATGCCACAAATGCATGGGGGGGGGGGGGGGAACAAGCCCCCATAGGGGTAGTTATAGCTTTAGGCATGTGACAGATACTCATGTTGCACTGCGGCAACATGGCTCAGCTGCGCGAATCGCTGTCATGGTATGTCAGTACCATAGACGGCCACTAGGGGGTGTGTGCACACCTACTGCTCGTCCACGGAGCCATTGCAAGTGCCCGGCAGTCGCGATCACCGCCGTGCTCCCGCGATCGCTCGGGGGAGTGATCTGTTCTCCCCTCTCTCTGAGGGGAGAACAGATCTGTCATCTCCCCTGCACAGTCCCCCCTTCAATTAGAACACACACTAGGACACACTTAACCCCTTCACTGCCAGTGACATTTTTACAGTAATCAATGCAATTTTATAGCATTGATCACTGTAAAAATGCAAATGGTCCCGAAAATTTGTCAAAATTGTCCGACGTGTCCGCCATAATGTCGCCGTCCTGATAAAAATTGCAGATCACCGCCATTACTAGTAAAAAAATAAATAAATAAAAATAAAAAATCCATAAAACTATCCCCTATTTTGTAGTCGCTATAACTTTTGCAAAATCAATCAATATACACTTATTGCGATTTTACTAAAAATTTGTAGAAGAATACGTATTGCCCTAAACTGAAGAAAAAAAAACTTTTTTTATATATTTGAGGGTATTTATTATAGCAAAAAGTAAAAAATATTGTTTTTTTTTGTTTATAGCACAAAAAATAAAAACCGCAGAGGATCAAATACCACCAAAAGAAAGCTCTATTTGTAGGAAAAAAAAAGGACGTCAATTTTATTTGGGTGCAACGTCGCAAAACCGCGCAATTGTCAGTTAAAGCGACGCAGTGCCGAATTGCAAAAAGTGCTCTGGTCTTTGGCCAGCCAATTGGTCCAGGGCTTAAGTGGTTAAACTCAATTTTATTAGACCTTCTTATGGTCTCCAATGTCCTTCAAAGCACTTAATCAAACACAGATCATGTTTGATCTGCTGCTTCCCTAGCTATAAGAGCCAGCGAATGACAACTCTGAAACCAGAAGTGACAAAATACTCGTAGCTTCCGGCTTCATTGATCGTAGAGATCTAGAAAAGAATGTACCTCCATCTCCTCTGCAAGAAGCTGTCTGGACCATGTACCCTAGTTCCAGACTCCAGGAGAGCTTAGAAACCACAGTGGGGAGGGTCCTGCCCAGCATTGTAAAAGTGATTGTTGAGCCTGTCAATGACACCCACCTACTATAGTTTCCTGTAAAGGTGACACCCACCTGCTATAGTTTCCTGTAAAGGTGACACCCACCTATATATAGTTTCCTGTAAAGGTGACACCCACCTGCTACAGTTTCCTGTAAAGGTGTGGCAATGATGCTGCACTGCTCCTGAATTCACAGTAAAGTTAATCTTCAGGTAAGCTTGCACTGTAGTGGGATTAAAAAAATTCAGGTCATGGCTATCAGCTTGTCAATCAGCATCTGGCCACACCCAGTCTTGCCCACGGCTTCCCAGATTGACAACACAGCCCCTGTTTCTAAAACCCTCCCACTGTGAGCTGCAGTGTCTGGGAGGGGAAGCGTGTAAGACGCAAATAAAAAAGGATTTGGTTTAGCCAGGGAACATAAACCAGGTTTTTGGCTTGTGTATCTCATAGTAACTAGATTTGGTACTTGTTTAGACTTTCAAACAGGAGCCTTCAGTTGTACTTCAAACATTTTCTAAAGGGTCTGTATTTGCTCTCCAGACTAGGTCTCCTGTTTTTTTTTTTTGGCCAAGCACTGACATACCAGACATAATGTCCCTCTCTGTTTCAAGCTAAAATTTAAAGGCACTGTACAGTTTCAAAGGTTTTTGTTATTTTAATTAGGTATTAGTGTAGTTATTCTGTTGTTTGTTTGCCTTACCTTGTAAAGATGGACTCACATGTTGCTGCAGTGTCGTGGCTGATCAATTCCCCTATGTCCATGTATTTATTCACCCAGCATGTCCCTTTTGGGACAAGCTAAAGGTACCCAGAGTGTCCAGCGCATGTCTTGCAATTGCTTCTCTGTTGCATCACAAATATAAGAGTGCTAATGTAATTACACATCTCCTTTCTTCATTGCTTTGCGTGTTTGTGCCTGATCCAATTACTTTGTAGTTTTCATCCGCAGGGCACTAGACCCTTGTGGGATTGTATGATACATAGTTTCTTCACAGGAAATGTTAGTTTTCAGACTACAGCCAGCGATCGTGTACTAACTTGCAGTTCCATGCCACGCATTTGACCACTAACAGAAACGTCTGTCATAGACATGTGACGATTTTACTATACTGTAGACTGTGCATACAGGGCAAAATATGACAGCATGAAACTTCATAATCAATGCACATTTTATACAGGTGAAAGAAAAACCACAGGGTGCTGATAGGAAGGTTTATAATGCCTTTAACCAATTTTACTTTTTATTTTTTTCACTCTAATACCTTCAAGTGGAAGTCCATGCATCTGTAGCCACCAGCATTCTAACACTAACCTCTCTAGCCCTGTGAAGAAAAAACAAGTATACATACCTTTTCTACAGGAAATCCGACCCAGCGGAAGCGCTGAGCTGTCAGCCGCGGGTTCACTCTTTGGGTGGGTGCAGAGGACACGTCTGTCCCCAGAAGCCCCATAGTAACTCTATGGGTGACGTCACTTCCCATTCATTTCACAGCCGTTGCCGGACGCGTACTCAGCAGAGCTTCTGCCGTTGGAGATCGAGTCAGATTACCTGTAGAAAAGGTATGTACAGTATACTTGTTTTTTCTTTACAGGGCTAGATAGGTTAGTGTTAGAATGTTGGTGGCTATAGATTTTAGGGATTTTAGTTTTTGCATGGACTTCCACTTTAAGAATAGGCAGAGTTGTGTCAAAAGGATAGCCATAGATATCACATGATGTGAGGGAAACTTTCCTACAACAATCCAGTGGTGATTAAATATCATCAAATGAAAGCTCTATTTGTGTGAAAATGCAAAACATTTTGTTTGGGTGCAATGTTGTATGACCGCATAATTGTCTTTCAAAGTGCCACAGCGCTGAAAGCTGAAAATTGGCCTCGGCAGGAGGGGGCGTAAAAGTGCCCAGTAGGCAAGTGCTACGTTTAGAACCCCTGTCAGCTTTTTATTGTTGTCTGCTTACCTGTTGCAGATTTTCCATCACTTCCTGTCTGGTAAAAATTTTCACCAGGAAAAGGAATTTCTCTAACAGAGCCCAGGGAGGAAAAGGGAGGTGTTGAGAAGGGCCCATCTCTTGTCAAGACCATCAGGAAAGACAAAGTATGTCAGAGTCTCTAATAGAAAGTTGACATGAACAGCATGAACTACCTCTAAGCAATGAAGAGAAATCTCCTTAGAATGAACCGGAGTCGGACAGACGCATAATGTCCTGGCTGAGGTGAAAGGCAGAATCAGTTTTAGGAAGAAAAAAAAAAACCTCAGGACCTCTCACCGGCTTGTACTTGTGCAAGATCAGAAAAGATTTTTTACAAAATAAGGCAACTATAGTTTAGATTTATGCCTTTCAGCGGTGATGACAACAAAGAAAGCAACATTGTGTATAAAAGTACAGTACTGTGCACAGGTTTTAGGCAGGTGTGAAGAAGTGCTGTAACGTAAGAATGCTTTCAACAATATTTACATTTTTATTTATTTTTTATCAATTTACAAAATGCAAAGTGAGCAAACAGAAGAAATCAGCATCAATTTTTACATCTGCACAAAGTCAGGTATTTTGTAGCATTAGGCCCCTTTCACGTGATTGGACCAATCGGGTCCGCCTGTCCTATTTTCAGCCAGACCTGATCAGGCCACCAATTGTCTTCTATGCTTCTAAGGCAGATGGAGATACATTCACCATCCGTCCAGCGGGTTGGATCGGATAAAAATGGACAGGCTGTCTCCCCATAGAGGAGATCGGAACTCTGACAGGTCTGTCTCTGCACAGTAAGCAGAGACAGACTCTTCATCAACTTGCTCAGCGGAGCAATCCCTGCTGAGCAAGTGGAGTCTGTCAAAACGTGTGAAATGGGCCTTAGAGACAGGCATATGATTAACCAATTAAATGAGGCAGTTGCTAATGATCATCAGTTTCATATATAGGTTAAAAACAGTCATTAACTGAAACTGGAGGCTTAAGGTGAGGATGTGGAAGACAGTTTCATGTCACAGGTCATACACCATGGCATGACTGAGCACCGCAACAAGACCCAAAGTAGGTATACTGCATCAGCAATGTCTCTCCCAGGCAAATATTTCAAAGCAGACTGGGTTTTCAAGATGTGCTGTTCAAGAAGCACAAAGAAAATGGGCAACATTGAGGACTGTAGAAGCAGTGGTCGGCTAAGGAAACTTAGTGGTAGTAAGTCCTCGTTGACACTGGGCAGATTTGACATGTCAAATCGCATGCCAAATCGGAGCCTATTGCCAGCAATAGCACTGTCCGAATCGGTGCGCCGCTGCACCGATTCCCAAAAATAGTTTCTGCACTTCTTTTGGCGACTTCAGTTCAGCTGAACTCGCACAATTTCAAACCCGCCCTCAGTGTGAACCTAGACTAAAGGCTAACTTTTTTCCCTTAAAATAAACAGGTTATACGGCTTATATTGCAGCCATCACTGACAATCACGCTAGGTCTTATTTTCGGGGAAACGGGGTAGCAGCCCATATCCTCCTCAGGTCCCCTGTCAGCGCATCTGGACCCTCCCCCTTGCTGTGTTCCAACCAATGAGGAGGAAGAGACCCAGAAGAACCACTGCTCTCATGCACAAGATGGGGCTCATATAAGTATTAGGGGGGGGGATGCTGCACACAGGAGCTTTTTTTACCTGCATGCATAGAAGGTGGTAAAAAAAAAAAACCTTTAAAACCACTTTAAAGCAGCAGATAAAAGACTCATCATACTTACTCCCCTTAGACATCAGATAATGTTCAGCAGTGCCATCAGCACAGACCTGGCGGAAACCAGTGATACCCAGGAACATCCATCTACTGTCCAGAGAAGTCTGTCCAGAAGTTGTCTTAATGGAAGAAGTGTGGTCAAAAAAACCATAAGGTTAAGAGACTCTATGCCAGTGTTGGCCAATATTGGCACCCCAGATGTTTTGGAATTACATTTCCCATGATGCTCAACTACACCACAGAGTGCATGAGCATCATGGTAAATGTAGTTCCAAAACATCTGGGGTGCCAAGGTTCGCCATCACTGCTCTATGCACAAAAACATAGGAACTGGGGTGTAGAAAAATAGCAGCAGGTGCTCTGGACCGGTGAGTCAAAATTTGAAATATTTGGCTGTAGCAGGAGGCAGTTTGTTCACTGAAGGGCTGGAGGGCAGTACAATAATGAGCGTCTGCAGGCAACAGTGAAGCAGGGTGGAGGTTCCTTGCAAGTTTGGGGCTGCATTTCTGCAAACAGAGTTGGAAATTTGGTCAGGATCAATGATATCCTCAATTCGGAGAAAAACAGGCAGATGCTTATCCATCGTGCCATACCATCGGGGAGGTGTGTGATTAGCTCCAAATTTATTCTGCAGCAGGACCACGACCCCAAACATGCAGCAAATGTCATTAAGGACTTCTTTTGAATCAGAAAAAAAAATTTATTGTGCAGAAAATAAAATATAAACAGGTACATACAATCAAAAAATATGCTGTATCTCAAAATAAAGAGCATGAAAATGCCCTAAACATTGCATAATAAAGGTATTGTGTGAAAGGTTATATATTAAGCATAGTATGCAGCCTATACATTAAAGCGGTTGTAAACCCACGTTAAAAAAAAAACTAACACCTGCAAGACAAAGGGATAATGAGCTAGTATGCACAGCATACTAGCTCATTATGTAATACTTACCTGAGATCGAAGCCCTCACTGCGGTGTCTGTACACCGCTCCGGCAGCTGACATCACTCCCAGAGAGTTACTTCCGTGTATCATGGCTCCGGCGCTGTGATTGGCTGGAGCCGCGATGACGTCACTCATGCGCACGGTAACGGCATACTCACTAAAGCAATGGCACGTACGTGCCATTGCTTCAGTTTGTGTCAGTGCACACGTGCCAATGACGTTGGCACATGCAAATACAGGGAATATCTCCTAAATCGTGCACTTTTAGGAGATATCCTGGGTAGCTACAGGTAAGCCTTATAGCAGGGGTCTCAAACGGGCATCCCTCCAGCTGTTGTGAAACTACAAGTCCCATGAGGCATTGCAAGGCTGACAGTTACAAGCATCGCTCTTACAGGCAGAGGCATGATGGGACTTGTAGTTCCACAACAGCTGGAGGGCCACCAGTTTGAGACCCCTGCCTTATAGGCTTACCTGTAGCACAAAGTGGTCTGTAAAGGTTTACAGACCAAGTTAGCATAATACCTAACTTGGTACTAGAAAACATACAGAAAACAGAAACTAAACATCTCCAAGGTGTGTACTATCATTCAAGAAAGGAAAAGGAGTCATCCTGCTCAAACAAGAAGAATCTCCATACAGTGTACGTTGTATACTAGTCTAAACTCTCCGATCCTATACATGCTATTCAGACAGTGACCCGGGCCTACCCATTGCTTATTTTGACCTGAAGCAGTCTTGTTAGGACGAGATGAGGAGGAGCCACTTCCAGATTCTCCAACCATTCCTGACAGATTTTGGTAAATTTTCCAGGCACCTTTCTGTGCTGATAAGCAATCTTTCCTCTAACAAGTATTGTATTCACCTCTTGTATCCACTATGTGGCCGTGGGGGCTCGGGAGGAGAGCCAATAACGTGTGATCAATTTTCTAGCTGGATAGAACAGTCTAGTCAAGGAAATATATGTAAGGAGGGGGGGGGTACAGCTCCTCCGCCAGGCCACCAAGCAGACAAGTGACTGGGTCTACCAGTAACTGCAATTTATAAACGTTATGCCAGTAACATACCAGCTTAGGGCTCTTCCACAGAATGTGAATCAAAGTACCTGGATGCAGTTGACATTTCAGGCACAAGGGGGAATCACTCTTTCCCCATTTATGTAATTGTATGGGGGTTCAGTATACTCTATGGAGGATGAACAGGTGTGACAGTTTCTGCGCCGCAGACACCGACTCAAGTGGGCCGGCAGCTAAGATCTGTCCCCATCGATAGGGCCAACATCAGGTTCCCACTTCTCCCTACCGGGCAGCAGGTCTGGTGCTTGGATATGTGTAAGCAAGCAGGTATATAGTTGAAAGAAAGTGCCCTTTTTATCTGGATTGCTAAATATAGGGAGAAAAAGCAGAGTCCTCTAGTCGCATAACAGATTGCCTACTCTGCATTCTCATGGCGTTTGGGGGAATTCTGCTCTCAGTTGGTGGAAGGATTTTACTACCGTACCATCAAACAACTGGGACATGTATTTAACCCCAACTGCTTTCCAAACAGAATGGTCTAATAGTTTCTCTAATTCAGGATAGGATCTGTTGCTCCAAATGGGAGTACAATCCAGGAAGCACTCAATGTACAAGCATTGTTTTGATTCCCTCCAGAGTCAATGAACAGTTGGGCACCCGGAGGAACCTTCAGAAGTCCCATCTCCATTTGGGACATTGCAGAGTACTCCATTAGAGAGTGAATCAGCAAGGTCCTGGAGGGGTCTACAACCACCACTGCAGAACAGCCATACCCCCTGATCTTTAGGGTATTGTAATGTAGTCAGTTTAAAACGGGCTACTCCATTCTTCCACATGTAGCACTAACTCACGGTGGAGCTGCTAATTTAAGCGGGCTGTTACCGTCACCTTGTTACCTGTAATTTCACCAACACCGGGTCTAGGGGTCTCCGTTGAGTTCACTGCGAGGCAATGTAGGCACCAGTCACTTAAATACTTTTTCAATGCTTTAATGGGGATAACTGGAAGAAGTAGCAGTAAAGAGGTAGAAGGAGCGTTGCAGGGGTGTTCAAATACCTTTTCTTAGCGTAGCATCAAGGAATTTAAATCTTTAGGATGAATGTATCCTCAGCTTAGGATTAAATCTTTGCCCGCCCGGATAGGTTTCTCTCCCTGACCTAGCAGCCGGAACGCAGCACGAACAAAATGTCTCTGCCACAGACTTTGGTGGGACAAACTCATACAATCCTCTGCCACAGGATGTAGTAGTTTTCGATGAACAGCAAACACAGTACCAGAACCTTTAAGCCGACACGGCAGTACTTGCGTGGTAGGGCAATCTAGGATGCATCCTCCAATTGAGTCACCAGGCCCCTCTCCAGACCAGCGCTCCGCATGGTCCCTTCCAAGACGGGTCCTCCCCTGGATTCTTCTCAATTGTCCGGCTTCTTCCCGCAGGACAGACAGCTCAAGACCATCCCAGCAGTAGCAGACCCCAGATAGACTTCTGGGCCTACCCGCCCGGCTGCAGCGGCGTAACCCTCCAAGCCAGAGGGCTACGAGATAGCACTCACTGACACATACCTCTATGCCAGGAGGGCCACGAGGCAAAAAGCTCCCCAAAACATGGCGTCTGCCCCATAAATACCCTCTCCCAGAATGCAACTCAGAGGACCACCTCAGCCGAGTTATCTTTGGGACAGAAGAGCACTCATATACTTCAGCTTGTTGCTTTCCAACATTGACCCACGATGACAACGACACCCACAGGCGAAATGTGGAACTGCACGCAACACACCCAAGCTGGAACAGAGGATAACTAACCTTAAATTAAACCTGAACAATGTATAGCACAGATGATCCATTACATTTACCTATAAGCGGTAGATTAGAAATCTACCAGCGCTACAGACAGTAATGCTCTATATTGGGAATCTATCCGAGCAAACCAGTAGCTAGGTATCCAGACAGGTGCATTGTGAAGAACATACAACTGCGGTGCCCACACAATTTTGATGAGATTAGCTCTGCCAGTAACAGATAGTGGCAGTTTGCACCAGCTGGCACATTTAAGCTTGAACTTTTGCAGGATAGGTTTCAAATTTAGAGGTATATAGTCACTTGTATCTCCAGTCACCTCAATTCCCAGATATCTAAAGAAGAAAGGATTTATGCCAATTAATGGTAAATCCGGAGTATGGACCAAACCGTTCTATAAGATGCATTACAGCCTCCAATGAACCAGCCATGTCTCCCAAGTATATCAGAGTGTCATTGGCGTAGAGGGAAATCTTGTCCAAGTAATGGTACTTGGGGCCAAATGCCGATACAGGCTAGATTTCAAAAAGGTCTAGACTTGTCCTACAGAATATTTCCTGGTTAAATGTCAGGACACACAATAGGCCTTCCATGTGCGATGGTAGACTTTTTAGCTTTTAGAAGTGTGGGAATTATTGAATTAGAAAACACTTTCTCTTAGGAACTGTGCTTCAACAGCTATGCTGTCAAAGTAAGCAACTGTGAAGCAGGGTGATAAACTGGCCCTTGGGACAGTAGATCCAGTTGATTTGCAAGAGCCCATAGGGAGTCTGCTAGAAGTCTGATGAGGTTGGAGTACATAATCTGTCTGGGCCAGTCTGGTGCTAAAAGGATCACAGAATGTCTTTTATCTTGATCCTGCAGAGCAGACAAGAAAGGAGTTTCAGAAGAGGTGTAGCTCAGTTTGTACTGATACTGTCTGAGGATCTCTGCACCTTGAAGCAAACTTACTTTGTTGTAGAATCCGGAGGCCAGGAGATTCACGTCTGACATCCCCCACCTGCAACAGATTTCCGGAAACACCTCAGGATGAAGAGATCATTCTCCTGGGTTTAAGTGTTGGCAACTGAGAAAATCTGTCTAATTTAGTGTGGAATGTGAATGGGGACAAGATTGGATCTGCAGTGAAATTGGATAAAAAAGGACTGCCTCAAATGAGGCTACCGTAAAATTCAGGACTCTCATGCAGAATCACAGAATTTGGCGACTCCTGGACTGAAGAGTCTGAATCAATGAGTGGAGAATTTGGATTTTTTTATTTTGTAAAACTATGGCCAGCGCCGCATACAGATTAAGACCCAGGTACTCCAATTGAGAAGTCAGTTCCAGTGAAGGTATGCTGAAGGTTCAAGATCCAATTGAAGGGTTTGTGGCTGTAGCACATTGTTAGTCTATACTGACTATTCTCTAAACGGGACGTCTTCCAGGTACCCCATGATGGGGAACCTTGGTAAAAACTCAGGACACAGAAGACAGACCAAAAGGAAGGATTACAAACTGATAGTTTAGTGTGTCTACCGCAACATCCAGGAAGAGTTGCTATACTAGAAAGATAGGTACATGCCAGTAAGAATCCTTGATGTTCACAGAGGCTAGGAAGTCTCCCTGGTGCATTCCATGTAAAACTGTTGAACGTAAATGAAAACATTTAAAGGATAAGTTCACCTTTTGCAACATTTTACAGATATACCGATCCCAATCGCCGTTCTGACAGCTAGCAGTTACACTGCAACAAACGTGGCTGTGCAGGGCTCCGCCCGCATCATCCATTCACAATGTTCTGTGACTGGAAAAAATACAAAGTACGACAGCCTTTGAAAACTACAAGCCAACAGTCACAATGAACTATCACGGCACTGTGAAGTGCTGTGGTCATTCATGCTCTCTTCCTGTCTGATTGTATCTGCTTGCCTGTACAGGGAAGTACATACACTGGCAGATCTGCTGCAGAACTGCATGGCTGGTGCAATGCTTTACAGGTTCCAAAAAGAAAAAAAAATGCAAATCTTTCTTACTAAAAAGTGAACTTATCCTTTAAAGTGGTAGTAAACCGCTGAAAACCCGCCCCCCTGCAAGTTAATAGCTTACCTTGGAACGAGGCTCCCGCAGCTCGCCTGGTCGCCGCTGTGACTGGCCGGAGCCGGCAAGGTCCGGCATGAGCCGCCGGACCTTCAGTGCGCATGCGCAGCTGACATCAACAGCTGCATGAAAGGTGAATATCTCCTAAACCGTTCAGGTTTAGGAAATATTCATTTTACCTACAGGTAAGCCTTAATATAGGCTTACCTGTAGGTAAAAAATTACCAAGCGGACAATACAACTGCTTTAAAGTGTTTGTTAACCCCTCAAAAAAAAATCTGTAATCTGCCCCCCTCTAAACTTTAAAAAAAACCTTCCTGAACCTGCCACTTCCTGTATGCCCTCTCTGTACAGACCACGAAAATTAGGGCTACTGAGCTCTGACCACCGTGGTCTGAGTGCGTCCCTTCGTCATATGCTGCTGTCTCCTCTGCTCTCCTCTCTCCCCCTCACCCCCTTCTTCCTGCCTGTCAGCTTGTGTCTGTGTGTCCTTGCCCATGCCGCTATTAGTAAAATTTAAAATTGTAAATGCACACTGCCAGCCCCTCTATTATATCCTGGCATACCACACTGTAGTAGTCTTTTATAAAATAGAGCGCTGTAAATACCGTTTTAGTGCGATCTTCAGGCTGGTCACGTGACTCTCGGACGGTTTCCAGGGCTACTGCAGGAGAGGCTGAGCGGCCACGTGATCTCCCCGGCTGACATCAGAGGGAGATTACGTCCCCTCCTGCAGAAACCATCCATTGGATGTATACAGCAACCGCGTGTCATGTGACCGGCCTGAAGATCATTGTAAATCGGTACTTACAGCGCTCGTTTTTATAAAAGACTAATGTGTGCTCTGCCAGGCTCTAATAGAGGGTCTGGCAGTGTTTCTCGTATATGGCTTAACAAACACGTTAAAGGCCGGCTGTATCACGGGAGCGCGCCCGCAATAACTAACCACCATGCGAGGGAGCTCGCATTAAGGTGGTTAGTTCTTGCGGGGAGGAGCTGAAACAGCCGCCGAGGGACCCCAGAAGAGCAGGTTCGGGGCCACTCTGTGCAGAACGAGCTTCACAGTGAAGGTAAGTATGACATGTTAGTTATTTTTAAAAAAAAATAAAATTACCTTTACAACCCCTTTAAGGCTTTTAGATCAAAGATATAATGAATGCCCCTTTTCGTTTGCAAATGGTGATTTGATTTGAGTAAAAAAAAATTAAACCTTTCCACATCTGGAATAATGGCAACAACTCTTTGATCCAAGAGATCTGCAAGCCTGTGTTGAGATACAGGCAGTTTGGGCAGCATGCAGTGGGGCAAAGGTCGAGAACACAATTATCTTGTAGTCCCGAAACACCACATCTTTAACCCAAGCTTTCAAGATGCTTGCTAACCAGGAGTCTGCAAATGAAAACTGAAAAGTGGAAGCATCACTTCACGATAAAAAATAGATGTATGTGCAGGCTTAGAAATGTTTGGGGGCCCAAATTTTATGGTTGAATTGGGTCTCTGGCTTTGGACTGGGAGAAAAAAAGCAACCCTTTTTGGCTGTCTAGACATAAAGGGGTGGGGTTGAGGAGTTTTCCCAGCGTAAGAGGCTTCATTTGTTGTGGTAAAAAGGAGTCTTTCCATCAGTAAGATTTTTAAAGGATATTTCCACTTTTGCAGCCAAATTTAAGAAAATGCTGTGTGAATGGGCACATACCTAATAAATAAATAAAAATGTATAAAAATTATTTCTTACCTTTTAAATATTTCCAAGGAGAAGGTGTCATGACTGATTCTAAGAATTTATGGACATTGGCACAATGGGGGAGGAGAAGGTACCCCGTTTTTAAGGACACCCAGCTCCCACTCCTCCCATGGCTCACCAGCGCCAGAAGGAAGTTCACCTCTCCCCCTCCCTCCCTGCAATCTTCCAATCTTCTGGGATATGTCACAGGTCCCGGCCATTCACAGCACGCAGCGCGCCCCCGGCTGTGAGGCCGCAGCCGGGCGCCTACAGTTAGAATGCCGGCACTTCAGAGAGGAGGGGGAGAGGAGCGGGGCTTCGTACGCCCGCATCGCTGGACCATGGGACAGGTGGATGTCTAATTATTAAAATTCAGCAGCTACACTTTTGGTAGCTGCTGACTTTTAAATGGGTGAAACTCCACTTTAACATACAAAGGCAAGGGGCGGTTTAGATTTAAACACACTACAACACCAGTTTTTACATATACTGGCTTTACTTGTGGGAACACAGTGGGTGGATGCAGCAGTTCACCTTTAATTCTAGCACAGTATTTTCTGTCTCTTTTCTTATTTATATTATTTTCTTTTTCTATACACTAGTTTTTTTATTTTTGCACAAGGGTAGCGCAGAGGTACACTCCAATTAAGTTCAACAGTTTGAGGGGAGACCCCTACTTTCCTGACACCAGCGAGCGAACACTCTCCAGACCTTCGCATATATTTTTCTTGTGACTGGCTTTCTGCTCAGCAGGGGAGTCTTGATCACTTTCTCAGAACACCCCCTTTTTCTGAGGATCTCCCTCTCAAGAGCCAGGCCTTCAGACGAAAGAACCCCGGGTCGAGGTGATGGAACAGTCCCTGTACGAATAGATCCTGTTTGGCTGGGAGGCGCTGCGGGAGAGACACTGACCACCACTTCAGGGTAGGGAATCTCGGCCACCATGATCAGGTTGCACTCTGATCAACCTATTTTAATGTAGTACCCGCTGGATTAGTGCTGTCCCACCTTTCTGTTCCTCCTGCAGGCAAACAGGTCTATTTCCAGGGTACCAAAGATCTGACTCGGCTGAGAAAACACTTTGCCATTTCGTTTCCACGCCCCCTGACAGATGGGCTGTTGGCTGGGAAAATCTGCCTCTTTGTTGATGGCTCATTTTATGTGAACTGTTGACATAGAAAGCAGCATCTCTCCCGCCCACTCCAAAATCTCCTGGGTCAAACCCAGTAGGCTCCTGGACCTGGTGCCTCCTTGACGATCAATGTATGATACGGTCATCACGTTGTCTGAGAGGATCTGAAGTTCTCTTCCCTGGATCCTGTCCTTGAATGCCTTTACCGCCTGTCCAACCGCCAGGAGTTCCCTGTAATTGGAAGAGGTTTTCACCTGACCTGGGCCCCATGCTCCCTGGGCTTGCAGGTCTTCCAGATGGGCATCCCATCCTCAGGAACTTGCGTTAGTGGTCACCCTGATTGGTTTCCACTGTTCCCCTGGCTGACCTAACACCAACCTGTCCATATCGAGCCACCACCTTAACGAAGTCTTTACCTCCCCTGGGAGGGACACCTTCCCATCCAGGGACTCCCTCCTCCTGTCCCACTAGGAGAGCAGAAGAACTGAAGCTCCCTGGAGTGAAGCTTTACCCAAGGTACTGCCAGGATGCATGCTGTCATCAACCCAAACACTCATGGTGTGCTTACGGGATCATTCCCTGAGCTCAAGCAGTGCGGAAACTGCCCCTTTCCCAATCTTTTCTTGAGGCAGAAAGAGCATCTAGACCCTGGAATCCACAAGGTATCCCAGAAACACTTTTGTTTTGGATGGCTCCAGGGAGGACTTCTCCCAGTTGACAATCCACCCCAGGGATTCGAGGGTGATAATCACCCTCTCCAAGTCAGCCAACATTTGTTGTTACCAGTGACCATAGACCAGGTCGCCCAAGTACAGGATCAGGGAAATCCCCTAAAGGTGAAGATGGGCAACTACTTCTGCCAGTACTCTGGTAAACACCCTTGGACTTGCCACTAGGCCGAAGGGGAGGGCCTGGAACTGCATGTTGGACAACCTGTATTGTGAAGATCGCAAACCGTGAAAAGGCCCGATATTGCGGGGCAATGGGGCCATGGATGTAGGCGTCCCCTAGATGCAGCGTTACAATAAAGACCCCCATTCAAGGGGCATTTTCAGACAGTGTGAATACTCACCTTATGGAATCTTTTGTACTGCAGAAATCTGTTTAATTTTTGAAAATTTTTGATCAGGCAAAACTTGCCCGAAGGTTTTTGAACTTGGGTGGTTTATGGGCGCTCCCTTGGATGGCTTCACTTGGCTCAGAGGAATGAACAAAAACAATGCCCTGGTTAGTCAGTCCCCCCCTAGCCCCTTGTTTCACCTGCAGGGGTGTGGCTTAGGCTTCCCTCCCTTCCCCACCACCTGCCAGCATAGTCAGACTCACCCCCCCGTGGTCTCATGGGCTGCAGCCACCGCCAGTTCAGCCTCTCTCTCTCCATTTTCCAGGTGGTCATCAGGTACCTGCTGCTGAGATGAGAACCCTGGACCCACCATTCTGTGCCATGTCGGGGGCTTTATTGCCTCTCATGAGCCACAAGCTTGTCGGAAGGGACATTAGGCCTGAGCAAGAACGATGCCTGACTCGCATCGCTTCTGGACATGTGCAGAAGCATTCCTATGATGCAGCTCCGGCTTCCTCATCTGGAGTGGAAACAAGACCTGCTCACGCGATGCTGCTCTGACAACCAGTTTTCCTGTCGCATCATGGCAGCACACACCTATGGGTTGTGGCTCTGCCTCCGCGTAGCTATTAAACCCTGAGAGGGCACCCGCCCCAGTATTCTCCTTTTTTTCCTCACCTGTCAAGGACCGAACATGCATCCCTTACTGCTCTCGCCCCAGCCAGGTTCAAGCCTCTCCTGGGTGGAAGTCCTTACCTGTACAGCCTCTAAACAAGCTAAACGGAAGGAATCCCACTCTGATGGTCTCAGGGGTATGTTGTTAAAAAGCTTTATAAACCTTAAATAGGTTTATTGCTTGCAGCGGCCTCCAGCCTTCCCTTTCTGATCACTTGGGGAAAAAATCTTTCTCTTATGGCGCCTCTGAGCCCTGTAGTCCCACACCACTCGGTGCATGGCGCCGAGCGTCTCAACTATTCCGCGCATGCGAGGACAATGGGATCTCGCCCATTGTATCCTCTTTCCAGCTTCTAAGATGGCGCCGGACACTACGGAACGCTAGTGCGCATGCGCAAGCATGACATCACCACCGCAACGGCGGCAAATTAAAAACACTGTTTTTTCCTCTGTTTCTTCCCTGAGCTTTGCAAAGGGAGAAACGGTCTGCAACTTGCTGAATCATCCGGTCTGGTACTCTGCACTGTCTCTCTTCACCCACCAGGTCAGCTCTTAGTCTTTTCTCAACTTAATTCTGCCTTTCCTATATATGAATGCTGATTCACCTAAATGTTCTAGGTCGGGTTCAATCACCTTCCATGGAGACCGCTGCCCCGGTAGACCATCACCAGCCTAATAGGTAAGAGGGGATGATTGGTAAGTACGAAGAAAAGGAAAAAAGAGAACCTGTCACTAAATGCTGTCCAATTGAACAGCCCTACCAGGTCTTCCAGATCGTCGCATTCAAGACGAAGGGAGCCATCAAGAAGGAGCCACTCAAGCCACAGGCAAAGCCACTGAGATTGCGGGAGAAGCCACTCAAGTCGCAGGAGAAGCAGATCAAGTCGCAGGAGAAGCCATTCAAAATCTTATTCACAGCATAGTCACTCCTATCACAGGAAATCTCCTACGCGCAGGCACTCTCCTCCCACCCAGCGTCCCCGTCCATCCGAGAACTCCTTCTGGATTTGCTGCGCCACAGCGCTTCCAGACAAGCTAGCCTGTCGCACGTGCTTCAACGAAGCCACCAGAGACAAAGAGCTAAACACTAGGGAGTCGGCTAAAGAATCATCCCTCCAAATCGCAGGGTCTGAAATCAACAGACCTGTACAAGGCACCTCTTCTGCTACTCCCTCCTCATCAAAAAAATCGGATTACCTGTCTGATAGTGATGACCCAGAGACATCCACTGGCTTTGGCTTCTCACTAACCAAACCATTTGTGAGATCAGTGAAGGAAGCAATCGATTGGGTGGAAGAAAAAGAGACTCTTCAAAAATTGATGAAATACTTTCCAAACCTTAAAAAAGAGCCGGAGACCTTCCTGTTCATTGACGAACTTGAAGATCTAATCAAGGACGAGTGGCAAAAGCCCGAAAAAAAGATCAGTCTCAGTAATAGGTTAGCAAAGCTCTATCTGCTTAAAGAACCTAACGTCAACCCACTAATATCACTGCCAGTGGTCGACTCCTCTCTGATGCGCCTCGCTGAGC
Organism: Lithobates clamitans; assembly: GCA_037952925.1. NCBI lineage: Eukaryota > Metazoa > Chordata > Amphibia > Anura > Ranidae > Lithobates > Lithobates clamitans. The sequence goes on from JBBGZY010001902.1 coordinate 827,291, forward strand.
ACGTGACACTCCCAATAGAAGACGCAGTCACATTTAAAGATGTGTTGGATAGAAAGATCGACCTGGATCTCAAAAGAACCTACCTGTCTGCAGGTGGCGCTTGTAGACCAGCAGTGACACTGGCAGCTGTGGGAAGGGCTATCTCTAGCTGGTCCTCTAACGCTGAAAAGCTGGTGACAGAGGGGGTAGAACAGGAAAAGTTAATTTCAGCCCTCCAGGAGCTTAGCCTTGCAGGCGACTTTGTCGCTGAAGCCTCCGTGGATATAATAAAATCTGCCTCAAGAGCAATGCTAAGTTCAGTGATGGCCAGAAGGGTGCTTTGGCTGAAACCCTGGTCGGCAGATCCCTCATCAAAGTCCAACTGGTGTAAAATCCCTTTCGATTGAACAAACCTTTTTGGAGAAAAACTGGACTCGGCCATTTCTAAAGTCACCGGCGGGAAGTCGGGACTTATCCCTTCAGACAGAAGGCCCAGACAACAAAGGCCTAATGCCTCTAGGAGAAATCTCCCGGATAAATACAGGGAGACTAAATCTTTCAGGCCTGGGAAAGAGTATAGGAGTAACTGGAAAACCCCCAGTCATCTTTCCTCAAGCTCCATAAATCCAAGACCCCCACCACAGGGGACCAAAAGTCTTTTTTTTTTTATCCAACAAGATTTTTATTAAATTTGCAGGAAAAACGTTACAGACATTATATTCATTGTATTCAAAACCATACAACAGCTCTGTACAGTACACAGTCCGGTTAACAATCATCCACCTCAAAGTAACATCATTAACACTTAATCTCAGTCCTAGCTAATCTTGATTTGTACATCACCCAGCATAGGGGGCCAATTCCGGTACATCTAACAATGGTACCCATCATTTTTCACATTTTTGCATGCTACCTCTATGTTGATATATCAACTTTTCCAATCTCAGAGTTACATTAACATTATCAGACCATTCCCTAATAGTTGGGGGTGTCTCAGACCTCCAGTGAGTCAAAATCAGTTTTCTAGCTTGAAAAAGTACTCTATGTACAGCTTCTCTACGGTGACCTTCCCACTCATATTCCTCCAGAGCCCCCAAGAGACATGCTCTAGGGTCCTGTGGAAGATTTACAGCAAAGATTGAGTTGATGTTCCGCACCACTTCCGCCCAATATGTATGTAGCTTGGGACACCTCCACAGCATGTGTATAAGGTCCCCGTGGTCACGTTGGCATCTCGTACATGTCGGTTCAGCCTGCACATTCATGAGATGTAGCCTGTGTGGAGTATAGTACGTTCTCCACAATATGTAGAGTTGGGTAAGTTTTTGGGACACATTGAGTGAACAAAGGTTTACCGCCTGAAAAATCTCCTCCCACTGATCACCGTCTAGCTGTCCCACCTCTGTTTCCCATTTCTCCCTTACCTTCAGGGGATGCCGCCCCATCACGGATTGCAGCAGGATGGCATAGCATTGAGAGATAAATCCTTTAGACGAGCCAGCATCCCCCAGAGGTTTAAATACAGGGGTTGGGGACAAATGCCACTCCGAAGAGCGGCCCTGAACCACCACCGCATGTCTAAGTTGCATATAATAAAAATGCATTGAGGGAGGTAAATTATACGTTTCCTTTAGGTCAGCAAACTCACGCAGCACCCAGTTCCTAAATATATGTTTAATGTGTGTAACTCCGAACTTCTTCCATTGAGCCCCACACTGTAATTTGGCCAGTTCCCCATAAGTATCATTATGCCAGATGGGGCTATACTTTGTAAAGCCATCCACATTCTGGAGGTATTTGGGCTTATTCCATACTTTTTGCACCAAACTGAAAGTAGGGTATTTTTTGTGTGGTTTAGTGAAGGCTAAGGCCTCCAGAGCCATGTGAATTGGGCCCCTTCCTACCGTGTGAATCATTAGTTTATGGGACAAGTCTTGTGATGGTACAAATATACCGATCAAGTGTTGCAATTGGGCAGCCAGGTAATATAACCATGGATTGGGCAGCGCCAGTCCACCGCTGTCTTTGGGCCTCTGTAAGTGTTCTAATTTGATCCGGGCGGGTTTATTCTTCCAAATAAGAGTTCGGAAGATGGCATTAACTATATGGAATATCTTTAAGGGAATAACTATAGGAGTATTATGTAGGAAGTAAAGTAACTGTGGCATGAGAATCATTTTTATTAGGTTCACTCTACCCGCTACTGACAGAAAGAGAGAGTTCCAAGTTTTAATTTTGTCCCGGAAACGTTGTAGGAGGGAAAAAATGTTCAAGTGAATGAAATCCCTAGGCTGGGAAGTAATTTGAATCCCTAAATATTTAAAGGACGTAGCAATCGGTATAGGGCAAGAGGCGTTCACCGTTTTTGAGTCATCTCCGTCCAGCAAGAGAAGGGCAGACTTTGACCAATTTATAAGTAAACCCGAAAACCTCCCAAATTTGGATATGGTTGCCATGGCCTCCTGAAGGGAAAGGTCAGTGACACCAAGTAAAAGCATGGTATCGTCAGCATACAGCATAACTTTGTCCTGCATGTCTCCATAACAAAAGCAAGTGATGCGCCGGTTTGCCCTGATCCCAATCGCCAACGGTTCTATGGCCAGTGCAAAGAGGAGGGGAGACAGGGGACATGCCTGCCTTGTACCCCTCCTCAACGCAAAGCTCGGGGACAGGAAGCCAGACACCCTAACAGCGGCTGCCGGCTGGCTGTAAAGGAGTTTGACCCAGGAAATATAATTCGGGCCAAACCCGAATTTGTGCAGCACTGACCATAAATAGTCCCAATCTATGCTGTCAAACGCTTTAGTAGCATCTAACAATAATAGGGCCCTGCTACCCATATTGTCAGCTCTAGACTGAATATTAAGGAATAATCTTCTGAGATTGACAGCAGTTGACTTATTGGGCATGAAGCCAGCCTGGTCTCCATGCACAACAGAGGTAACTACTCCATTCATTCTAATGGCCAGTGCTTTACCTAATATTTTCACATCACTCTGTAGCAATGAGATCGGGTGATATGCCCCTGGATCTACTGGATCTTTGCCCAGTTTAAGGAGCAAAACAATATTGGCCCTGGTCATTGAGATTGGCAAGTGTCCCTCTTCCCGGGATCTAATGAAAACTTTGAGTAGTTGTGGCAATAGTTCAGCACGGTATTGTTTGTATATCTCCATAGGGATCCCATCGTCCCCTGGTGCTTTGCAACTAGGGAAGGAGCTGACTGCAGTCTGTAATTTCTCTACCGTAAGCGGGCTTTCTAAGTCTGCTCTCTGACCCTCATTTAATTTAGGGAAGTCAATCTGTTCTAAGTACTGCTCTAGATCCTCTGATGTGTAGGATGTACCCGGCCTATATAGTTCTTCATAAAAATCAGCTAGTGCTTGCAACACCTTTTCAGGTGTGTTAACTATGTTACCCATCTTAGTTCTAACTGCACCTATGGTTGGTGACTTCTGATGAGAATTCGCAATCCTCGCCAGTATGCAGCCCGTTTTTTCCCCCTCCTCAAAAAACGCCTGTTTCACAAAGAACCTCTTCTTTTCGGCCGAAGAGGACAGCAGGTGGTGATATGCAGAAAGAGCTGCCTGCCATTCCTCCTTGGTCGAGTCCGAAGGGTCTGTAATATACCTTTGTTCCATTTCCTGGACTCTGGCCTCCATTTCAGTTTTAAGAATAGAAGAGTCATGTTTGACCTTATTCATTTCAGCAATTAAAACTCCCCTTAAATATGCCTTAAAGGCATCCCATTGCCCAACAACGGACTCGTTTGGATCCTGGGTGTAAAAAAACTCACGCATACTCCCCACTATCCCCTCATGAGAGCGGAACAGTTGCAGCCAAAAGGCGTTAACTTTCCAAGGGGCTTTGGGTAGTGTAACTATTGGAGCTATTGTAATTTTTATGACCACCGGAGAGTGGTCAGATACACTGCGGGGCCTGTGGATCATGTCAGACACAAAAGGGAGCATGTTTAAGCTGCACACCCCCAGATCAATTCTGGACAGACTACCGTGCGTCTTGGAAAAACAAGTAAATTGTCTGACCCCGGGGTTCCTGTGTCTCCAGATATCCACCCAGCCCACCTCTTGCAACAACAGCGCCAGGGGGGTACCCCTGGAGAGGGCAGAGGGTCCTGGGCCCGGGTGTCTATCCTCAACTGGGTTCAGACAACAGTTAAAGTCCCCTGTCACCAACAACGGCTTGTCAGGCCTGCCATCCAAGAATGTAAGCAGAGACCTAAGCACCGCCGCCGTGAAAGGAGGAGGAATGTATACAACAGCCAAGACACATATCAATGTACCCAATCTGTAATGGAGAAAGACATAACGACCCTCAATATCTATTTCACTTGCAAATTCTTCATAGTCCAGTGTTTCATGAATCAGCACACACTCACCCCCCTAGAGTAGGAAGTGTGTGTGGAATGATAGGCCTTTCCCACCCAGGAGTATTTCAGAAAACTCACAGTGTCCGCAGTCAGGTGGGTCTCTTGATAACAAAGTATTCCTGGGATGTATTTCTTTAAGCACATGCGAATCATGGTGCGCTTTAAGGGGGAGTGGAGACCCCTAGTGTTCCAAGATACTATAGGGATGTCCGCCATGCTTTCCGGTGAACAGTGTTCAGTGGCTGGAGATGCAGTTGTAAAGATGCGAGTTGGTGTATCCTCAACCGTGCTGTGGTTCCTCTGGATCTGGTGCATACAATGAGAACGATACGTTCTTGATCAACTGAGTGTACGTATATTCTACGTTTTTCCGGTGCCGAGCTTCCCCACAACAACAGGGGAGTGTAAAACAAAAAGCTGTCCCGTGCTGTAAACTTCGCACTTTGCCAACGTGGCAACTTTAACATTGTAAACGAGCATCCATCGCTCTTTTTTACTTAAAGTAAGCATCTGCATGTTCAACTTTGATACAATTCGCTCTCATTACTTTGTTTAGAAACATGTTGTTCCCCCAGCCAAGGAACATCTTTCAATGTATAGAGAGGGTAATTTCTTGTGATCTGTCCATAGGATCGGTCAGGATTGCTTTTATCATGCTGTTCAGCTCCTTAGAGGTAATCTCCGTGGTTGGCTCAACCATCCTCCAGTGGCACCTGTCTCTTCAGTGCCTGCTCATTCCTATTCAACCAGGCTACGGCTTCCTTAGCGGATTCAAAGAGCTGGGCCTGGCCTCTCACTACTATCCGAAGTTTCGCCGGGTACAACATGGCATACGGGAGTTGCAGAAGTCGCAGCCTGCGTTTGACATCCGTGAATTTGGCTTTGCGTCTCTGGACTTCTGCTGAAAAGTCCGGGTAAAAGGACACTCGGGTACCGCTATGTAAAACATTAGCCTTTTCACAAGCTTGTCGCAGCACAGCTTCCCTGTCCCTATAATGGAGGATTGTCGCCAGGATGGATCTGGGGGGGGCCCCCTGGTGAAGGTGGGCGTGAGGGCACTCTATGAGCGCGTTCCACCACAAAAAAGGGAGAAAAGGCGGTTTTACCAAAAACCTCCACTAACCAGTTTTCCACATATGTAGTGGGGTCCCTACCCTCAACTTTCTCAGGCAACCCCACTATGCGGACATTGTTTCGCTGTAAGCGATTTTCCATATCCTCAGCACGATCGTTTGCTGCTTTGGCTAATTGTAATGCTGCTCTGGTGTCCTGCGCCATGGGTGGTAGCTGATCTTCCATGTCACTGACTCTACTTTCCACAGCAGTAGTGCGCTCGCGTACCTTTTGCATGTCTTGCCTTAACAGTGTCACATCCTCTCTCAGGCCCCCAAACTGTTCCTTCAAAGTGTTAACAGAGGCTGTACAGTTATTTACAGCTCTAAGAATATCAGCCAAAGTGGGTTGCACAGCGTCCTGGTCTGCTGAGCTGTGTGGTTACCCAGATGCATGGGCTATCTGCTCCCCCTCCTCCTCTCCCCAATGTATATGGAGAGTGTCTGCCTGCATGTGCTGTGTCCCTGCAGGTCGAGATGGCTGTTCTGTCCCCAGAGTCCCAGACAGCTTTTGTTCATAGTAGAGCATGTCTCTAGGGGCATCCCTACCAGGATGTTTGGGAAGCTTACTTGATTTAGGGCCAGTGTCCTTCGTTTTGTCCTGTCCGCGCGGTGTGTGCTTCATAGAGGCCGCCGCGGCGCCATCTTGGATTTCTGGGCCTGACATCTCCAGCTGTCCTTTCTGGGACTTTCCCCTGGTGCAAAACGCCGGCGGATGTTTCCCTGGGGTCTCTGGGTCGTACCTGTGCTGCATATGTCGATGTAAAGTCGGTATGTGGGCTGGGGGAGGATCGGTCACCGGATCACTGCCGGGAGCTGTGGGAGATGCGTCGTCTCACATGCCTGACTTGGCCACGCCCCCGACCAAATGTCTTTTTGAAGGTGCGTCCGCCCAACCAGCTAGTGTAGGGGCCAGGCTCATGAAGTACAAGCAGGTCTGGGCGGAAACAATAAAGGACCCATGGAGGGTAGCTACTGTCCAGTTCGGGCACAAATGGAGATCCAAGAGACCAATTCTGTACAACCAGACTACCGGCATCTCGAGAGAGAAGGATGGTACTAACAGAATACGTTCAAGGTCTGATCCAGAAGGAGGCTATAGTGGAAGTTCCACTATCCCAAAGGGGAACAGGGTTTTACTCCCCGTTATTCTTGGTGAAGAAAAAGACAGGGGACCTGCGTCCCGTTCTGGACTTAAAAAATTTCAATTGATCAATCTTAGTGGAGACATTCAAGATGGAAAGTCTACAGTCAATTCTTCAGGCCATGAACATCGGGGATTGGATGCTTTCCGTCGATTTACAAGACGCCTACATGCACATTCCCATTCACACTTCATTTCAAAAGTTCCTCCGCTTCGCGGTAGGTCATCACCATTTCCATTTTCAAAGTCTCCCGTTCGGGATCTCAACCACCCCAAGAACGTTCACCAAAGTCTTGCTGCCAGTGATAAGCCTTGCTCCCTCAGTAAGGCTAAGAGTCCATCATTACCTGCATGATATCCTCCTGCTCGTGGACAATCGAGATTCCCTCCTACTGCATCAATCTATTCTGACCACCACCTTGCAAAAGTTTGACTGGATTATGAACTGGAGGAAAAGCAACTTACAGCCCACCCAGAGAATGATCTTCCTGGGGGCGGAACTAGATACCCACCTCAACACAATAGAACTCCCTCAAGAGAAAATTCCCAGTCTGATCCAAAAAGCAAAAAGGCTACTTGCATCTACCATACTGTCAACCAGAGAGTACCTCAGCATATTGGGATCATTCTCAGCAACCAATGGTCCAATGGGCTCAATGGAACACAAGACCTCTTCAGACATCACTTTTAAGACAGTGGAAAAGGGGGTTGTTGTCTCAACCAATCAGGGTCCAGAAAGAAGTGAAGCAATCGCTCTGGTGGTGGACCAGATTGAGCAATCTGAAAAGATGCAAGCATATAGTCCCCCGTCTCCAGGAAGTAATCACTTCGGATGCCAGCATGAAAGACTGGGGGGCACACTACCTTCACTACGCAGTCCAAGGCCATTGGCCGTTCAAGACACAAAACGTGGTCTCGAATATCTTGGAGATGAAAGCAGCATTCCAAGCTCTGCTAGCCTTCAACCCCCTCCTCAGGGGGAAAGAAGTCCTAGTAAAATTGGACAACAGGGTGGCAGTTGCCTATATCAACAGGCAAGGAGGCACCAGGAGTCGCTCCGTGATGCAGGAAGTCTGCCCAGTTCTTGAGTGGGCACAGCTAAACCTGTTGGGGCTAACGGCAATGTATGTCCCAGGAGTTCAAAACCAACTGGCCGACTCTCTAAGCCGGAGTTTTTTGTATCCAACAAAGAATGGGCTTTAAGCCACCAAGCCTTTTCCCTCATAAGCAAAACTTGGGGGATACCGGATATAGACCTGGCAGCGACACCAACCAACACGAAGTGCCAGATGTATCTGGCGAGAGTTCCCTTCCCATCAACAGAGGGCACGGACTGTCTGCAGCACGACTGGAACTTCCGTCTGGGATACATCTTTCCACCGACGCCCCTTATTCCAAGATTTCTACTCAAACTCAAGAGGTCAGAGTCTACAGTGATAGCAGTCCTCCCCTTTTGGCCGAGGCGGCCATGGTTCACGAAGCTCCTCCAACTGAACACAGCGAAGCCATTGCCGCTCCCAATGACAGCGGATCTACTCTCGCAGGGACAGCTCCTTCACCCATTCCCGGAGAGGCTGCACCTAACAGCCTGGAGATTGAAAGGGCTAGGTTCTTAGTCCAAGGTTGCTCCCAGAAAGTGGTAGACACTCTTCTTCAAGCCAGAAAATGCACCACCAACAATACCTATAAAAGGATCTGGGAAAAGTTTCTCTCAGTCACACAACAGCAATCCTGGAACCCATCATCTCCAACAGTAGTTCAGATCCTCGAGTTTCTCCAGCTAGGCTTAGATAAAGGCCTTGGGTCTAGTACCCTAAAAGGTACACGTGTCAGCCCTGTCCACCATGACAGGAGTGAAGTGGGCACAGGAGCCCCTTGTCATCCAATTCCAAAAGGCCTGCCTAAAGTTGAGGCCACTTAGAAAACCTTCCTCCCCGACATGGGACCTTTCGGTAGTGTTAGAGGCCTTATCCCATGAACCATTCTTTCTGATGGAGGGCATCTCTCTGTGGAACCTAACTCTCAAGGTCCCCTTCCTAATAGCAATTACATCGGCTATAAGAGTCTCGGAGGGTCAGCCTTCGTAGGCTGGGAGGGGTGTGGTCTGAAGATGGCGGAGTAGAGAGACACACACTCACTCGGCTCCGTCCATGCCCCCGGCTATCCAGCTTTCAATGCAGTCTCTGATGCAGTTATACCCGGGAGTAGCCTAGCTGTTCCACCCTGACATTCGAACTGGAATGAAAAAGAAGGAAGAGAAAATACACAGGACACTGGTTGAGCCAGAGATTCCACAGTACTTTCCTTGTACAAGAGCATCGGCATCCCGGAGCCGTGTATTGGAGACAAGAGGGGCAGTGACGGACAGGGAGTTCAGAGAGCCGGTGAGCTCCGCTGCTTACACTGCCAGCTATGCCGAGTATGGAAGCCGGAGCGCACAGCGAGGCAGAGGAACAGCCACTGAGACCCCAGGAAAGGCAGGAAGCACTGCCTAAGGCACTGGTAGATGCAGACCTTAGAACTCTACTGCAAGCACTCCCAACACGTGCAGATTTGGAAGCAATGGTTACTCGCTTGGAGGAGGTACATCGTAGGGATCTGGAGGGGGTCCGGATAGAGGTACAGCATTTGGCTGAGAGACTGAATCAGGATGAGTCATCCCGGACTGCGCTGGTGGACCGTGTCACCTGGCTGGAACAGGTACAATTATTACAAAACTCCTATGTCCCCTCTCTGCAGCTCCGGTTAGAAGAGCTTGAGGACCGTAGCCGAGGTAAAAACCTGAGGTTCAGAGGGGTCCTGGAGGCAATAGGAAGAGAGGCTTTACATTCCACAATTATGGCAATATGCCAACAGTTGGACATCCCTGTTTTCCCCACAAGACTTAGAATTCGAGAGGCTACATAGATCCCTGGGATCGCCCTCAGTGAACATAGACAAACCCAGAGATGTGATATGTTGCTTTCACTGCTAGGCCCATAAAGAGCTAATAAGCCGCAAGGCTTGGGACGCAGGAGCAGTTGTGTATGAGGGATCCCGGGTAAAAATCTTGCCAGACCTATCCAGAACTACCCTACAGCGAAGAGCCATGTTGTGCCCTCTCCTGGACAAAATTAAGAGGTCGGGGGGTACCTATCGGTGGGGCTACCCTATATCATTAATAATTAGGAAAGATGCATTGACATTTGCCTTGCGGCACCCCACCGACCTCCCAGAGTAATAAAAGCGTTGGAGATACCAAATTGGTTACAACACATTTCTGGGCCGATAAGACGAACAATAACCCCATTGGGAACAGAAGATCCATTACTCCAGACAAGAGGAGAGGGTGGGGTTCAGGATACCACCTCCCAAAGAAACAGACATGAGATCTAGATTAACCCACTTTGGAGGGTACCTTTTTGAGAAGAGAGAAAGATGTGCTCCCCCCCTTCTTGCCCTCTTTTGTAACCCTATCCCCCCCCCCCCCCCATTTTTTTCTCTTTTTTTGTTTTTTTTAGGGGGGGTTATTTTGTCCTTACCCCCCCTTCCCCTTACCCCCGATTTCTCCAGCCACCCCCCCAGGGATCCTCATGGACCATATTTTACTGCACAGTGGAATAGACACCATTATTAAGACTTAATAGTATTAAGTCTTAATAATATTTTGCATTTGTTTGTGGTGGGTTTTTTTTATGATTTTTTTGGGGGGTTTTTTGCTTAGTTTTTGAGTTTTAAGAAGTGCACTGCACGGAAATTACGTTTTTTAAGCACCAAATGGAAGTGTTATAGATCATTGATCACGGATGGGGCACTTTATTGGGTGCTATAAGATGAAAGGCACCCCATGAAAATGAGTCACAGGATAAGGGGGCAAATGGAGAGGGGTTGGGACTTATCTCAACGACATGAGAGGACCTCCCTTTCCCCCTCTTGGAAAAGCTCTGTTCAAAGAAAAGAAAAAAAAAAGAAAAACTTTATTTTTTTTGGGTGTTTTATCACATTTTATTTTTTTTTTAAGGTTCATGAGGTGGACGGGAGGGTGGATGACTCTCCAGGTAAATAGCCCCTTATGGGGGGTGATAAGGAAGGTGGGGGTGGAATGAATGGATGGGCAAACAGGGAGGAGTATATATAAAATTTTTATATACCCCATGAACCCCAGGTTCCCTCCTTAAAGAGTAGGAAATTGTAAATACATATCCGTAACTATAATAGAACCCTATATTTTTAGGATTTCCTCTGATATATAGAATAATAGGAGATTTAGGTAGGAGGTAAAGCCCATGTAGACAATCAACTTTTAGGAACACAGCATGACTAGACCTGATAGACACTTTGTATAAGATAATTATATGGGATTTTGCACTATATACTTTAGGAGTAAAGGGAAGGGGGATTTAAGAGGGGGAAATAGGGAATGGGACTGAGGGTTATAGTGGGGAGGGAGGAAGAAACACATTAGGAGGGGGGAATGATGTAGGGAACATTACACGAATATTTTAGAGTCTGCTGCGGGAGAAGTATAAAATGGGATAAAACAGAGGATCCAGTAAAAAATAGGGGAAACAGACGGGAGCGCTATAGAGCCCTGGATAGACCACGGACCTTAGTCCTAGAAGTAGTAAGGAGGTAAGAGAGAGATGATCCTTAGGAGGATATTGAGAGGGAAATGTAATTAAATATGAATGAGGTAGAGAGGAGGGGGCAGGAAGGAGAGGGAGTGGAGCGGAATGGGTGTCTAGATAGGTGAGGGACAGGGGATAAGGGGAAGGGGAGAAGGGGAGATGAGAGGGGGATAGGTGAGAACATGATGAGGGGGTAAGGAGAAGATGGGTGCCGGGTAAGATTAGGATTAAGTTCTAGAGGCAGAGGGGGAGGGGATACTGGCATATATTGGTATTTATGTATAGAGGGGGGGTTGCCCCCCACACTTCGACACTGGGGTGACTGCATTATATTATTTTATGTAACTATAAAAGTAGCTGGGGAGCTGGAGGAAGGCGTGGAGCTCCTCGGCCGATTCAGACCAATCCCCCACATAGGCCTGCACCCACGGAAACCATTGGTTAGTGGTTCAGAAGTGGGTGCTTCCCTTAGGGGTTAGTGAAAAGGGAGGGGGGAGGGGGGATAGTAGCGGTTTTTGGGGTTTTCTGTTTTTTGGGGGTTTTTTTAGGTTTCTTTTTTTTTTCTCAGAAGAGATGGAGGAAGTAAAGGTGACTTCTTTAAATGCCAAAGGACTTAATGTCCCAAAAAAACTGAATGGTGCTTTTTAACGATCTGAAGCGCCTATGTACGGATGTGGCATTTATACAGGAGACACACTTTAAGGCGGACGGACTTCCCCTCCTCCAGAATAGATTCTTCCCATGTGTATATCATGCTTCTAATCAAGAAGCAAAATCTAAAGGTGTATCGATTTTGATTTCTAACCGGGTTCCCTGGTCTTTGGTAGACAAACGTTTGGATATAAACGGCCAGTTTCTTTTTCTTAAGGGCTACATGGGAGGGGTGAAAGTGACTTTGGCCACTTTATATGCGCCAAATGTACACCAAGATTCTTTTATGAGGAAAACCCTCACAGAATTAAGAGAATTTGCAGAAGGCAAATTGATTCTTGGGGGAGATTTTAACATCCCCCGGACCCTAAAATAGATACCTCTTCAGGGACATTATCTGTTCCAGGTGGCACCAGGAGGGGTATAATGCAGAAGTTACACGAAGTACAGTTAGTAGATATGGGGTGGATTTTACATGCAGGAGAAAGAGATTACACTTTTTTTCTAATCCCCATCAAGTGTATTCCCGCATAGTGTGGGACCAGGAACACGTCACCTCGGTATTAGATGTATCCATAGGAAGTAAAACGTGGTCATACCACGCCCCGATCACCTTGCGTCTCTCCTTGTCTGGCGCGGTTTACTCCCCAGAGAGAAAGTGGCGTCTAAATGAGAGCCTGCTACAGAGCCCTGAAATTCGTGAAGATGTGACAAAAGAAATTACTGCAAATTTTCAGATAAACGATACTCCGGGGAGTGACCCGGGATAGTATGGGAGGCACTTAAGACAGTGATCCGGGGGATGCTGATTAAACATGGATCCGGACCAAAGAAAGAGAGAGAAAAATAGATGATGAAACTATTATGCCCCGTACACATGGTCGGATTTTCCGACGGAAAATGTGTGATATGACCTTGTTGTCGGAAATTCTGACTGTGTGTAGGCTCCATCACACATTTTCCATCAGATTTTCCGACACACAAAGTTTGAGAGCAGGATATAAAATTTTCCGACTACAAAATCGGAAATTCCGATCGTGTGTACACAAATCCGACGGACAAAGTGCCACGCATGCTCAGAATAAATAAAGAGATGAAAGCTATTGGCCACTGCCCCGCTTATAGTCCCGACGTACGTGTTTTACGTCACCGCGTTCAGAACGATCGGATTTTCCGACAACTTTGTGTGACCGTGTGTATGCAAGACAAGTTTGAGCCATCATCGGTCGGAAAAAATCCTAGAATTTTGTTGTCGGAATGTCCGAACAAAGTCCGACCGTGTGTACGGGGCATTAAAGGAAATTCAGGCCCTGGATTTCCAGCATAAGAGGACACAATTACCCTCCCTCGGGAGAGATCTGGCCCACTTAACATATGAACTAGGAGACAAATGCAGTAAATTATTAGCCAGGAAACTTAAAGAAAGAAGCACGACAGCATACATACCTCAAATAAAAGGGAAGGATGGACAATTAATTTAGTTACCAAAGGATATAGCCCAGATGTTTGGAGAATACTACTCTTCTTTATTTAATCTGGCACCATCATTTGCACCCTTGCCGGCACTGGAGGAATACCTTTCCTCAGCATGCCTCCCCCGGTTACCATCCCTAGCACGTCCTAAACTGGAGGCTCCTATTTCAGCGAAGGAATTGAATGTGATGATAAAAACGAAGGCCCCAGGCCCCGATGGATTCACCTTACAATATTATAAAAACTTTCTTCCATTGTTAAGCAATCATATGGTAAAGGTTTTTAATGCATTGGGTCAGACTGCCGCACTCCCCCCGGATAAACTTTTTGCACATATAACGGTTATTCCAAAGGAGGGGAAGGACCTGTTGGAGTGCGGCAGTTATAGGCCGATTTCATTATTGAACGTAGATTTAAAACTTTTTACTTAATTACTAGCCTCTCGTTTACAACCATTGCTTAATCAGTTGGTTGACTTAGATCAAGTAGGATTTATTCCCTCGCAGGAAGCGAGGGATTATACCAAAGTGCTCAATTTGGTCCACCATGCTAAAAAGACAAATACCCCCTGCGTTTTCTTGTGTATCGACGCAGAGAAAGCGTTCGATAGGGTGAATTGGCTTTTTTTGTTTGCGGTATTGAGGTATGTTGGCCTGGGGGACCAAATGACCCAGTGGATCACTAGTGTATATACTACCCCACATGCCGCGGTGAGAGTGAATGGAGTATTCTCAAAACCCTTTAAAATTGCAAATGGAACACATCAGGGATGTCCTCTTTCACCTTTGCTGTTCTCCCTTTCGCTAGAGCCCTTACTAAATAAAATTTGACAAAATCCTGACATTCAGGGACTACGATTAGGAGACCGCAACTATAAAGTGTCAGCTTATGCAGATGACTTGTTGTTCTCCATGTCTAATCCACATGTCTCATTGCCCAACCTTTTGAAGGAGTTTGAAATCTATGGAACCCTATCAAATTTGAAAATAAATTATACCAAATCAGAAGCAATGGGAGTTGCACTGCACCCTTCGACGCGTAACACAATACAACTGAATTTTAACTTTAAATGGGTGTCTGCGGCGCTAAACTACCTGGGTACACATATACCATTAAATGTAGGAAATACTTTCAAGGTAAAATTTCCAGCGCTATAAAACTCAGTCCGGCTTTTAATAGATAAATGGCACCACGGTTTACATTCATGGTTTGGCCGATGTAATATCATTAAAATTAGTATCCTACCGAAATTTTTATATCTATTTCAAGCATTACCTATCACTAATTCCAGCAGTCTTTCTGTGCCAGATTTGCTCCCTTTTTACTAAATTTATATGGGCAGAAGAAACGACCAAGGATAATTAGAGGTCTGATGATGTTACCCAGGTGTTTTGGCGGAGTAGCTGTCCCAGATGTATTTAAATACTATCAAGCAGTCCATTTGGGAAAGGTGGTGGACTGGTGTAGACATGGAGAATTTAAGTTATGGGTAGACAAGGAACAACAGTTCAGCTTGATACCACTGCGTAGAGCACCTTTGGAGCTACGAAACACTACCGATCTCTATTAGAAAGTACGCCACTATAGGCCCTGCATTGCGAATTAGTGCTAGGATTTGTTGTGATTCCAAATATTCGTGGAGACAATCGCCTTTGTTCCCTATTTTGGGAAACCCTAGCTTCTTGCCAGGTACGGAGGCAGGAGCATTCGATAATCTTCTAGTGAAGGGCCACTTTCAGGCATCACATTTCTTGTAGCTGGAGACTTGGCCTACAATTGCTTCCTTGACGCAACCGGGGGGGCTCTTTGAAATAAATCTTTGGCAGGCAATACAGCTACGCCATTTTTTAAGATCCTTGGGTCCACTGACAAATTACCAACGTTAATTAAAGCGGGGGTCCACCTATCTATCGTTTTTTTTTTTTTTTGAGTTCATTCACAAACTTTTATTCTCAGCATTACATACTCACATATTGTGTGTAATATGTCCGCCTGTGTCAGATTTCGTCGGAAAGAATAACTTATATTATTCACTGCAGGCGGTTTCCATCTTCATTGTGCGCATTTGAAGCCCACAAGCATTTATTTCCTGGATGTGGTGAATGCTGTGCTCCCAGCATACACCGCTCGTTCCCGCACATGCTCAGTGGCATCCTGGGAAGCCTGAGACTAGCTCCCAGAAGTCTGGGAGAGGCTAGAAACACGCCTACTCCCACGGGAGGAGAACCAGGAAGTGCAAAGAAGAATAGAAAAAATAAAAGGTAATTACGGCGATTTAAATTTTTTTAAACAGCATGTCAGCATCTACGCAAGGAAGAGAATACCTACAGATATTGTTCAAAATTTGGGTGGAACCCCGCTTTAACTACATTTGAACTATATAAACCGAATTCACCAAAGGAAAATTAAAGATGAAATAGTGGTGCTTATCCCCAGGTGGGGAGATGCCAGACACTCTTATCCAGCCAGTGAGCTGAATACAGACGTGACTAGAGAAAAAGTGAAAAAACATATATTGCTAAATATCCCAAAAAGTAAAAATTAATATTAAATAAAATAAATTATTCAATAAATTCAATATGAGAAAATATAAATTATAACACTCAGTGAAAGTGATATACAAATATATAAATCCAAGAAAAAATATATAATGAAAATTGAACACAGTAAATATCTATAAAGTCCAGAAACCAATCAATCCTGAAAAATAATCGTGAAAATATTTGAAGAAAGTCCAAAAAAAGAGTGAGGGTGACTCCAAAATCGCTCAGCTGTGTTTTCAAACATCCACCACACCTCTGTGACGTGAATCCACTCCCTGCTGAAATTCAAACTCACCAGCTCTTAAGGCCTCTCACTCTTGTGTTTGGCCTGACAGAGCCTCTAACCCACTTACATGGGGGTTAACATGCGAGCATACACCTCCACTGCTCCATAGGAACACCGCTTTTCTCAGGTTGGTAATATGGCATAAAAATAAAAGAAGCTCCAATAGTGTAATCTCGTTTAAAAGATTTAATCACATATAAAACAACTTGTAATGAACTCATATTTAAAATAAAATAACAGGCAAGTCACTTCACAGCAAATGGAGAACTCCCACAGCACAGCAAGCAATAGCAAATGAAATAACAACAGGCAGGCCACGGCGGACCCAGGAGGTGTGTGTGCTCACGTTAGTCTCACCCGTCCGCAGCACTCGTCTGGAGCTCCGCTCTGTCCCCCTTCACTCCCTCCTCTAGTACTCGTGTGAGATCGCCGTGTAGCCACGCCACAACATGTTTCATCATAAAGATTCTTTATGATGAAACATGTCGGGGCGTGGCTACACGGCGATCTCACACGAGTACTAGAGGAGGGAGTGAAGGGGGACAGAGCGGAGCTCCAGTGAAGGGACGAGAGCTGCGGACGGGTGAGACGAACGTGAGCACACACACCTCCTGGGTCCGCCGTTGCCTACCTGTTATTTCAATTGCTATTGCTTGCAGTGCTGTGGGAGTTCTCAATTTGCCGTGAAGTGACTTGCCTGTTATTTTATTTTAAATATGAGTTCATTACAAGTTGTTTTATATGTGATTAAATCTTTTAAACGAGATTACACTATTGGAGCTTCTTTTATTTTTATGTCATACTACCAACCTGGGAAAAGCGGTGTTCCTTTGGAGCAGTGGAGGTGTATGCTCGCATGTTAACCTCCATGTAAGTGGGTTAGAGGCTCTGTCATGCCAAACACGAGAGTTAGAGGCCTTAACAGCTGGCGAGTTTGAATTTCAGCAGGGAGTGGATTCACGTCACAGAGGTGTGGTGGATGTTTGAAAACACAGCTGAGCAGTTTTGGAGTCACCCTCCCTCTTTTTTTGGACTTTCTTCAAATATTTTCACGATTATTTTTCAGGATTGATTGGTTTCTGGACTTTATAGATATTTATTGTGTTCAATTTTCATTATATATTTTTTCTTGGATTTATATTTTTGTATATCACTTTCACTGAGTGTTATAATTTATATTTGCTCATATTGAATTTATTGAATAATTTATTTTATTTAATATTAATTTTTACTTTTTGGGATATTTAGCAATATATGTTTTTTCACTTTTTCTCTAGTCACGTCTGTATTCAGCTCACTGGCTGGATAAGAGTGTCTGGCATCTCCCCACCTGGGGATAAGTGCCACTATTTCATCTTTAATTTTCCTTTGGTGAATTCAGTTTATATACATTTAATTGTTAAGTGGCAGCTTTGGTAGAGTTTTGACATTTATTAACATAGCGCGGAGGTGGTAATACAGGTCAGGGGTGGCGTAATTTGCACCTGATTATCTCCGGTTTTCTACATTTGAACTATATTGTGAA